>VWZW01005505.1:1863879-2088035 GCA_013397115.1 Edolisoma coerulescens | reverse complement strand
CCGGCCCGGCCCCGCTCCGCCGCCTCCAACCAGGCGGCTCCGGCGGCGCAGGCGCGCACGGCCCGGCCGGGACCGCGCTGTCCGGGGGCGCTGCGAGCGTGGCCGCCGCTGACGGCGGTCCTGGGTCGGGCTCTGCAGCCCCGGGGCGTGGCAAGGAAAAGCTAAACCCTCAGCAAAGGCCGAGGCCCACTCCCACAAATACAATTTGCATTTCACAGGATCATGGAATGATTTGGGTTGGAAGGGACCTTGAAGATCACCTAGTTCCAACCCCCCTCTACAGGCAGGGGCACCTTCCAGTAGACCAAATTGTTCAGAGACCCATCCAACCTGGTCTTGAGCACTTCCAGGAATGAGGCATCCACAGCTTCCCTGAGGAGCCTGTTCCAGTGCCTCACCACCCTCCCAGTAATGAATTCTTTCCTAATATGTAATCTAAACCTACCAATTGAACGCATTCTCCTTGTCCCGTTGCTACATGCGTTTCCAAATAGTCTTGCTTAATCGTTTCAGTAAGTTTCCTTCAGGTACTGGAAAGCTGCAATTAGGTCACCCTGAAGCCTTCACTTTTTCAGGCTGAACAACCCCAGTTATCTCAACTTTTCCTTATAGGAGAGATATTCCATCCCTCTGATCAAGTTGGTGTGGTCTTGCTCCAACATGTCGATGTCCTTCCTCTGTTGGGGTCCCAGAGAGCTGGATGCAGTACTTGAGGTGGGATCTCACCAGAGCAGAGTAGAGGGGCAGAATCACCTCCCTCGATCTGCTGGCCATGCTGCTTTTGATGCAGCTTTTTTATTGAGTCTGGGTGTGTGTTACAGCCAGCCTGCTTGTGCAGGGCCCCCACCTGCTGATGAGATCGCCAGCAGTGTTGGGGTGTGGGAGCTGAGCTGTGGTGGTGTGGGGGGGCTGTACAGCAGCAGGGCTGTGGGGTGGGGGCAATCTCCACCTAAGCTCATGAGATCCACTTGCAGCATCTTCCTGTGCTGCCTTGCTAACATGGATGTCTTTCTCAAAAGTGCCTTATGGCACAGAGACATTTCTGTGAAGGGATGTTTTGGGACTTACTACAGCCAAAGAGTTTATGGGAAAATTTGTGAAAAGCCTTGCTTTACAGAAATCATAAAGTGTATAACAAGTAATTTCTTAATTCTGCCCCTGTCATTCAAGCTTTTCATTATAAAAAATTAGCAACAGTTTAAAGCCATTTGGCCCATTGTCACAGCAGTCTGACAGTTTCCAGGTCCAAAGGCTAACCTGCTGTAAGCGCAATTCACTAGCTTGTGTTCAGGACTGATTATGTTCAAGGAGTCGCTGATCATCAACCAGCTATTATATCAGAACAACATGAAAAAACCTGACTTTTGTTTCTATGTGGATATAAAATCTACTCTTTTTTTTTTTTTCAAATACTCTTTTGGCTTGTCCTAATTACTCCTTTTCAATATATAATGGGCCAAACTCAATTACAGTTTAGCAGCAATGTTGTTGGTCTTGTATTTGTACTAAGAGGGGATACTTGGAGCTCATGTGTGACAACCTCAGGTTTGTAGGCATATATAAATTGTGAGTGCACACAAGCTGTTTTAAGAAGCCCAAAGCAATATTATTTTTATTACAACAAAATGTTCCACAGCCTTTGGCATTAAATGATTGCCACAAAAGAAATGTATTATCCTTTATTACAGAAGTCACAAAATAATAAAATACAGTATTGGGTTTGACTTCAGTAATAGCATGGCCTTGGTTTCAGCCGTTTCCCAAAAGCAAAACTACAAGTAGTCTAGAGAAACCTTTACTCAGGTAAATACTGTTTGTGGATTTATTTCTGCTATTACTGTTCTTATTTCTGTCACGTATTTCTGTGTAAAGCTGTTAGGCAAGGGAGATGGGCCAAAATACAGATCCAAATTAATGTTAGCTGAAGTGAAATAGAGGAAATTATTTTCAGGAAATAAATTTAGTAATAAGTAAAAAGAAAAATATAATCCAACACATTCATAAAGTGGATACATTAATGATATTTTTCAATACGGTTTTCTTTTAGTGAGATAAAATGGACTGTTATGAAAGAAAACCACTTTAATATGGGTGTTATTCAAGTAAAAGTATTGACTGTGATAGTTTCATCTGCAGGCTGAGCCTACGCTGCTGTGGAGCAAATGTTTTGTATGACTTGAAACAGCGTAGCATTATGCTTTGAGGCTCATGCAGAAATTCGGTTGGTTTGATTTCTGTGTCATGGTTTCTAACTGGCACTCAAATATGGATGAAATAAATGCAATCTTGAATCCATGCTTTACTGTATACAATGCTATTAAGTATATTTTTATACTGTGTGTGAACAAACCCACAAAGCAAGCACTACTTTCAGATACACTGTGTAAAACCAACAGCAAGGTCAATAAAACTCTATTTCTACATGCTGAAAACTGAGGAGAATTTGAGCAGTGTCTGTCCAAAACAACTCTGCAAGACTGTTCTGCTACATCCATGGACTCTTGATTTATGTTCCGTCTCTCGCATAAAGTATTTCAAAATTCGTCTTGGGATTTAAAATTCTGTGTATTTTCTTAAAAACTACCTGTTGTTTTATATCAGTCCTTCCTACATCAGCTGTGAAAATGCCCTTTAATCTGTTTGTCCCCAATACTTACTGTTATCTTAGAAACCGTAGCTAAGATAAATGATGATGCTAGTAAGCTTTTGTCTCTGCTGCTAAAAATCAAATCAATGTTTCTACAAGGAGAATTTTTGTTCAAATGTATAATATTGAAAGAATATTTTAGAGAAAGACTTGAATGGACAAGGGATTACTGAGAGGATCTACAGCAGACACTGACTGGATGGCACTGAGTAATTAATGAAAAACACTGGAGGAAATTCACCTCTTTCACTGAGAGGGTCTGTTCCTGCAGTGGCCAAATTCTAACCTCAATTATGTCTGTGTGACCTAATCTAGCACCATCTGTTAAAAAATGCGTGCCTAGCTCCTTTTTGCTTTCTCAAATTTTCTGTAAGTGTGCTTTGAAATCTAATTAAGTATTGTAGTTATATAGTTATATAATTTGTTTACATTTTTATCTTAATTTTACTTACATTTTCTAATATTAACATAAACACACGAAAAGCAAATATGAGAATAATTTCCTTAATAAAAGTAATCAAGTTTGATTAGCACTTGCTAATTAAAATGTATTTTTAAATAACTGTGTGTTGTGGTTTTCTATTTTGAGTAGATGTGTAGAAGCACTGTTCTCTTGGGTCTTAAAATTCTTTTTTTTTCTCTTTCAGTCCTTCTTTTTGGCTTCTTAGAATACATGTGTTCACGTATTCAGTAAACAACACTGGAAAGAATGAACAGATTTATTCATAGTGATGTCTCCATCAACTGCCTCTCAAATCTACTAGGAAAGACGCTTATGCCTTGTCTCATGCTTGAGAAGAGCTATGTGTAAACATTTTCAAAGCTACTTAGTTATCCTCCCCTGAATCCCCCATAAAACTCATCATCAGTGTGTGATCTGTCAAAGTGTATAAAATTTGAGTCACATGGTTATCCAGACCTCTGCTTCCCATACTGTTTCATGTCTTCCCCAACAATCTTCTTCCATGTGTTACATGTTCTCTTTCACTTCTACTGTCAGGTTTTTTGGGTATGGGTTGTCATTTCATTTTAAGTTTGTACAGCGTATAGCATCAGTGTGATACCTTAGCACTCTCTTATCCTTGGCAATATGTTCATGAGCATTAATATCAATAGTGAGAAAAAAATACAGATGCTAATTATAAAAACCAAACAGCCATCAGAAATAACTAAAAAATAATTGCAGTGCTTCCATTGCCAAATTTCCTTTTGTTACCACTTCTTTTTTTAAAATCAGATTCTAAGTTATAGTAGCTTTCTCTCTTCCTTTGTAACCTCAAAATAATTATTGTCACATCATGTCACAGAATAATATGTTCTTACAGTATTATTTTGCTCTATTGTTGCATTCTGTCTCAAAACAAGTTATGGGTAATATATTTCCTTTTCGTAATTGCTATACTGGTCCACTGCTGTAATAAAGTTGTCATATGGAACATGTAATTGACCACAATATGTTTTTGGAACTGCTTTTGTACATTACAACTCTTTGTAACTTTCTGATATCTTCATAAATGTAATCCATGGCAATAATAAACTTGTTGGACAAATACAGCCGGTTACTGTTTGCTTCACCTGAGTCTGAGAGTTGCCTTGACATTGTTAAATGAGCATATTTAAAGTTTACAGTGCTGGAAGGAAGCTAACCACAAACTTTTATTATACAAATATTAATATAGGAATATGGCAACTTATGATGTCTTTCAAATGGTTTGAATGTGCCTCTTAAGATTTTAAACAGGATTCTCACTGATTTAGGGTTACCTAACACTACAGTGTGTATCAGCACATGCAACACTGTGATATTTCCATGGTTAGAACATGGAAAAGCAATAAATAGTTGCTTTAGGAGATAATTTACAACATGTAAGACCCAGCTTTGAAAAGAAAACTGTGTTGTCTGTGCATAGTGCTTTCTCCAAAGTGTTTCTCTGCAGTTTTTGTTAGGACTAATAACACGAAGGACACTAATGTCATTCTGTGTGTTTGCTATGTATTTCATTGTACAAACCACCCCCCTTGTTTTATACTGGCTTCCATGTTTCCTACTTAAGTTCAGCCACGTAAAGCTTGCTAAGGTGTCACATCCCCATAATGTTCAACGTAAACTGAAACTTCAGTTCAACTACTGTAAAACTTTGAAGACAGGTTTTAAAAATGCATCTAAGAAGAAGTAAAGAGCTAGTTCCTACTCCATGATGGCTGAACTAGATATATCCACAGCACTGCAGTGTTTCCTAACCACTTGTGGCTTGGTTTCCTAACCGCTTGTAACCATCATGACACCACTCAAGAAATGCACAAATCAGGTCAAAGTTGTTTTGAGAATCTGTTTCAGCAATGTGCCAGCCATTCAATTACTGTCCTTTGCAAGTTCCACTGAAGTCTGATACCAAGCACAGGGGTTATTAAGTGGGAAATGTATCTTTTTTGGCTTCAGACTGACAAACTGGAATCTTGAACAAAAATCCTTCCGGTAACATTTTACCAGCTACATTTTAAGATAAGATGGCTGAGATACAAAGCACAAAAATACAAAGTTATGACCTACCACTACATTTTTAAGTTCATTTTTGTGCCAGAAATTGATCTTCTCTATTGATTAAATCATAAGATATAATGTCTAGAGGCAAGAGGCCAAGCCAATGGTTAAGCAGCAGGTGTCAATCTGAATTTACTTACTTTGTGAGGCTTTAGTCTGGTTGTATGAGTATAATAATGTCAACCTTTCCTGGTCACACAAGTGCATCACCACGGAATGTAAAGGAGACTATGTAGGTTGGAACAAGAGCAGAATTTTGCTTCAGATTTTGTGTTTTCATTCTGTATAAATGTTTCTCAAATTCTAGAAGCTTTTACTTGAGAGAAAGGAGTTATTTCATACATTTGCTGTCATCCTTGATTTCACTTTTGGAATAATGTTATGACTTAGACTCATAACATATCCTACATAAATGTCAATAAAATATAACTCTTCCTAGTTTTCTTCTCTGCAGGGTTGTGATTTTACGGTTAATTTTTAGACCTGAAAGGAGAGGCTGCATTGCTTTTCTAGCATAAATGTGAATTCAGATTTGAATAAGTAACAGTTAAACTGACCTTTGAGACCCTTACTGCTATGGGTGGCCCCATCGGCTTCGTTGGAGAAGTATCTGGTAAATGACTACTCTCTCATCAGCAGCAGCACTTGTTAAGCTACGAGGCACGTAGGGCACTTGCCTGGAGCTCTATGCTGTGCAGGGACACGGCCGTTTGAGAAAAAATGGGATGCATATCTAACCTTCTGACCTGCAACTCCCTTAGTCTCTAATAACACATGTAACAGTGTGTGAGACACTATTTCTGAATTCATGAATTACAATAGTCTGTGGTCATTGTTACATTGTCTTGACTTTCAGGAAAACATTAACATACACCTTTACAGAAAAAAAATCTTAAAATATTAAACCAAAATATCACAAACTAAAATTGCTAAAATCGGTCAAGACCAGTGTCTATATTGTCTGTCCCAATATTCTGTAGCTGCTCTTTATTTAGAAGAAAATCTAGATTTGAGCTAAAATTTGAAATTTAACAACCTTGTCAATCACTATAGCAATAACATCACTTAGGCTTTACTTAAAGGAGCTGTAAGACTTGGTTAAGAGCTGGATATGTCCTACTGAAGCTATGGTGTTACCGTAGACTTCCATTCAAACAGAACTTAATTTTCAGCTGCTTTGGTACCGAACACCTTTTTTGTGACTTGATAAAAATTATCAAGCTTTTAAATAGAATTAATGCTGTTTGGGTTTGGGGTGCAAAGAGAATTTGCCAGAATTTTCACATAAAATATATATGTGCATAAACACTACACATTTCTTATTAAGGTGAACTATGTTACCAGCTTTCCATCCTTTTACCTGAACATATTTGTTGTTTTTTGTGTTCTACCATGTGCTCTTTTCGTCATGTGTTTGAGGGACAGCTGTGTAGCTTGGGGGAATATCTGTTGAGCTGGCTCTAGCTGACTGTATTTCACCTGGAGATTCCAATTCATAATCACAAGCAATACAAATATAGGGGTGTCTAATATTCTGCTGGAATTACTCTATGAACTTGTTTACATGAAATCTGTGTTAAGACTAATAGACGTATTTTTGCTTGGATTAACCTTTGTACTGACAATTAATTCACTAGAAAATACCCAGGATTTTCATGCTTATGGTGCTTTACAAAATAGGACTAATTTATCATGTCTGATTCTCCTGTAAGCAGAATTACCGGAGATGTAGTATGAAAAGACATCATTTATATTTGCAAATATGTATTTGTACCATATGACATTTCAAATATATGACAGTTTGCAGTACAGCCATGGACTTAGCCTAGATCCACAAAATTATTTTAAGTCCCTGACTCATGTTTTGGTTCCCAAACTACGTGGAAAGTACAGACTCAATAGGAAGAAGAACCCAAATCCCTTTGTAAGTGTGGCCTGGCCTGTCGTTAGTTTCTGAACAGCTGACTTAAGTCAAAGATGTGTCTTTGAAATATTATCCCCTGAAAAGACAGTAGTGGACTAATTGACATGGTTCTTAGGGACATGGTTTAGTGGTGGGCTTGGCAGTGCTGGGTTAATGGCTGGACTTGGTGATCTGAAGGGTCATTTCCATCCTAAATAACTCTGTGATTCTATTAGTGTAATCAGAACACCCTGAACTTAAACAGAGGACTGTCACACTGCCTCTAGATCTACCTCTTCTACATTTGAGAGATATGCAGAACAACCTGAGCCCATGTCTCTTTCGCATCAGTCAGATCCATGGATAAGTACATTCGGAGGACTCTGTCTCCTGGTGTGCACCAGTGCCTGCACAGTTACAGAGCATCTCTGGGGAAGACAAATGAAAACTTGAGATTTACTGTGTCTGTGAGATTTACTTAGGAAGAGCAGCACACATTAGAGATGAGAGAGGATGAAAGAGCTATCTAGAATGAGGTATGGAAGACTCAAGTACCTCCACCCTGCTTCTTAAGAGCCTAGCATGCTTCATTTCTACCTTCCAAAATCACCTTAAATGAACTTCTTTGAAACATTTTTCTCTCCTATTGTGACTATCTTTCTTTTCTATGTCTATTTTAAAAATTATTATCTCTGTGCAAAAAGTGTGTCTAAAAATCTTTTGTACACCATTAAAGAATTGTATGCATATAATAATAGAAATGCATAACTAACAGATAAAGCATAGTTTCTTCAGAAAAAAAACACATGACAGCTAAAATGGTTTTGAAAATGTACCCATTTAGTGTATTTTCATCAAACCACAAGTTACTGCGTGTATGCCAGCAGGGAGGACAAGTGTGGAATCCTGAGGTGTTGCCCTTGTCCTGTGTTATAACAAACTGGACAAAATGTGGCTGATTTTTCCATATAATTCATTTTGTTAATTTAAGTTTTAATTTAATCCATAAGTGATGCATTATTTAATTAAATTTTGTCCAGAAGGCTTATCCCAGCAAATATTACTTCAGATGAAACTACTTACAGACTTCAAGAGAAAATTTATTTAACAATCTCTTCTAACATTTGCTAATTTCGGTAATCCTTGTATTGGAATCATGATCATGGCTAAATGTTGTACTACCTGGTTGCTACTTAAATCGGGAAAACCATTCTGGGGACAAAGATGGTTGTTGTCATTTGAGTGCCATCACTTTCCTAACTTAATTTCTAAAATTGCATATTGTGTTTTAGTCGTTGTTATTATCAGAGTTTGCTCTGATCAAATATGCATTCTAATAGCGTATCACTTCCTACCAGCATGAATTTTGTTTACTATATGCAAAAAAAAAGGGTAGAGGATCAGGGACTGCTTTATTTTTTAATACCAAAAATACCCTCCAGTGCTTTGTTAAAAATGTCTCCATCGAGGCATGATAGGAATGGGCTGTTCTTTCAGATGTTTATTGAAAACAAAGGATTCACCCCCTTTAAAAAATGACCGGTGTCGATTCAATTTATGATGTTTATCACCTCAGCAGTTTCAGTTTTCTTTATTGTACATTTTCAAAGTTAAACTGTTGCTGTTTTTATCACTGCATTTTTTCTAAAGATGTGTGGACTGCTATACTCTTCTATGTTCTGTGACATGTCTATTAAGTATGTATGGTAAGTATGTAAAATACATAGAGACTAAGTCTGTACAGCAATTTGATAAAAAACCTGGAATATTAATCAGGCATTAAATGGATAAAATGATGTGTAATAAGTCTGTAATTTTAGAAGTCTGACCTTTTTTTTCCCTGCAATTAATTTTTGTTTGTTAAAAGATATACCAACAAAAATGTCATCTTTGACTAGTGTTTGCTCCTAGAACTATACAAGCTTTAGTTATAAGCAATCCTCTGCTTGTGTTTAAAGAACTTACATTCATTAACTTTGCACATATTTGGCTTTGAAGTAGCAAATATAGACTCCTGGTAGTCTACAAATAGTATGAAATTATGATTCTGTCAACAGTCTGTAAGAACTAGCAGATGAAAGAGCATTTTATTTCAGTATCTCACTCATAAAACCAGGTTTCAGTCAAGGAGAAAAACAGATTACAGATCAATCCATGTAATAAATGTAATACCCAGAAGCTGAAATATGTATCTAAAATTTATAATAAAATTCTCTTGGAAACCAGATGGGGCATGGAACTTCCTCTCCATTTGGCATTGTAAGGTATGTGTGGACTTTCAAGCAGCATTTTTAATTGATTAACTTGAGAAACAGAAGCAGCATCTTGTTCGGTACAGTGTATATATTTGACTGTGTTCTGATTATGAAATGAAGAATTAATCCAGATTAGAAGGTATGCCTCTGAAAATGACTCTTGATCAGCAAATGACTTAGCAATTAGGTGCATGGCTAGATCAGTTGCCTTTGGCTCTATTGTCCTCTACTGCTTGAGAGGACAATGAAGATTGTAAATATATATGTGTATGCAGACAAACAAGCTTTGAGGACAAAACATTATAAATTGTATCTTACACTTAATTGCACCCTGATGCATGTATATATCCACTTAAAATGGAGGACGTAATTGCAAGGAACTTCTTCCATTTCCAGCTGCTAGTGAAGCATACTTTGCTTTTTTACTGCTCTGGTAATGTGAAATCCTAATTACAACCTCAGCAGTACTAGGAAAAACATCTGGGCTCACATATATGCCATTAGTAATTTACAATTGTTTCATGTTTATTAGGCATTGCATTTTTTATGGATGTATCCTTCTATATAGACTCAGTTACAAAATATGCCAACAGCTATTTCTCTGTGACAGTGCAGAGTTTTCCAAATAGGCAATCTCTGTCATGTAAGTAATTTTGTCATCTTTTGCTTACGAACTGAATGTTTCCTGCTGGAAAAAATCATGACAAACCGGTCCTTGAGCTTCTCAGGTTATGACCTTGCCTGCTTGGTGGAGAGTGCTGGTGAGGAAGATGGTTTCTGAAACAAGTCTGTTGGCAGTCAGGGTGATTGAGTACATTCAAAAATTTTCAGTACAACACTGCCTTATGCCTTCATAATTTCTGATTAGCACATTTGCGTGTAGTCTCCTCTTGTCTGGCATTGCTGTGTCCCAGTGTAAGTTTTTAAATGGCCTTAAGCATGACATAAAAGCTCATATGGTGACTGTCAAGATATCACTTGCAATTTGTCAGTCCAGGAGCTTCACCACGGATTTTTTTATCCCTGCAGTCTGTCTTAGAAATCATGGAAAATCTTCTGGTAGGCCAGCTTGTTGGCAGTAGAGTCCAAGTGAACAGCACTGTCTGATGAGCACTACGTGTTTAACCAGAATTTGGGCTGCCTCATCACTCTTAACCAATCAGATTTAATGTTACCTAGGCATAGGTGGTTTGATGGCAGTCATGACAGACTGCACCTGATAAGTTTTCTCTGCTTCCTTGACACTGGTGGCAGCTCACAAATACTTTACAGGGTAAAACTGATGTCCATCAATTATGCATATGTGCATATTGATCAGGCAGGGCGATGCACACATGCACAAACACACAGGCACGAGGATTAACATGGTCAGTGAACACCTGATTATACACCACATGTCTGTCACAAGGGAGCTATAGATGGGAATTTTTAAGGCTATCTGTATCATAAAACGACTGCTGTGTAATCAATTTTTTTTAAAGTTGAATTTCCAAATTTATTCACTAGGTGGCAATGTAGTATGTCATTTGTCTAAAATTTACAGCAGAGTGGAACTGATCAGAAATGACTGCGCTACATAAATGTTTTACACTGGATTGCAGTAAAGAAATGTTCATTAATTCCTAGACTATTTTTTTAAAAATATGCTCACAAAAATTTATACTTTATTTACACCCTAAGTAGAAAATACATGAGGTTGTAGATTACAAAGCCCATAAGAGTCACATGGACCCCGTGGACCCCATCATCTCCAGTACTTAGTTCTGAAGTGCTAGGGCAGGGGTGGAGTGTGGTGTAAAAAGGACCACATGCAGCTCAGTTACCTCAGGGGAAAGAGTTAGTTTCAGTCAGTGAGAGAAATCTGATTACAGACAGGAATTAGAAATATTTTATTAGAATAAGTTGCTGAAGTATATCTGCTCTGATCATATCAGAGCCCTAAGCATCGATGTGAAGACTGATTCAGAGCAGAAGAAAAATGTCTTTGTCTATGAGTTCCTTGCATTTCTCTCTTTTCTTGTAACACTGATGCTTTAGAAAATGCCCCAAGGAGTCTCAAAGATGTGGGATAGTGGTAGTAGCTGCATCAGCCTACTGACACAAGTTAGAGCTGTCTCCTGGAGACCTGTGGCAGAATGAGGTCTGCACTGCAGGGCCAGAAGAAGACATTGCAGAGCTGGAGACACCATCAGGATCAGTTGCAATCTCTCTTTTAAGACTCACTGTGCATAGAATGGATAGGCTGCCTGGAGGTAGGATAAGCTATAGCGCTGCCTGTGCAATGGGTAGGCTTCACTTCAATATCAAATCTTCCTTTTATAGACATAGATGTGAAGAGTTAAAATAAAAATATTGTGTTTTATAGAGCCAAGTTGTTATTTTTCTCATTTGTCTTGTGAATTAATGAATACTTTATGTCAATCAGGTTCAATCTTTGTTGGTTTTCAGAACGTCCTCATACAAGGCAAACTGTTTGCCTTGTTCTCTATAGGCAGCCTTTTGCTTTCTCCAGTTCCATTATGTGACTTGACCGATTAAGTTTTTGTCTTTTAAGCTGTCCATACTTTTGACTCTATTGAAATTGGCAAAGTTTATGTTTAGAAGGTTTTGCTGCCATGATGCTTTATAACCCTGATGGTTTAGTCTGTCTGACCCAGAAATCTTCTGTCCCGAGCACTTGCTCCTGAGTCAAATTGTCTCAATTATACCTCCATTCATTTGATAGATGGCACTCCTGCTGTAATTCTCAAATAGACAATAATTATTTGGGACATTTAATTATTTTTGGACTAGGTCTGTTATATATCTCAGAATTTCCAGTGCTTTTGGTTCGTGTATTTTATGGGACCAACTAAGAAATTAGTTATTGTTAAAATATATGTTGCAAATTTAGAAGAATTTGGAATTTGTACTATATGTTAGGTTTCTTTTTGCTGTCCATATTAAAAGTAAATAAATCCCCAAAATGTCAGAAGTCTTTTGTAACCAAAAGTGGCTCTCATTTGGGGGACAGTGGGGTCCAACCCCACCAAAACATTATAAACCCTGCTAAAATCTTTCTTCGTCATTCCGTTTTAATAGGGAAGTCCACTGGCAATGTAATGTAGCTGAAATTTAAGAGCTATGTTTGTTTTGAATTATTAGGGTGAAACTGATGATTTGGTTTAAATGGGTTTTTTTCCCTATTGTCCCTTTTTTTCAGTTATGTTACTGTGCCTGCTGTTAAGTTTACTGTCTGTTGTCATCTTCCTTTGCATTTCTTCTGTACATGGGCGAAGTGGAGACTCCAAACTACGCCGTGACAAGATTCATCATTTCTGCATTGTGAGGCTTGCAATGTTTGTTGTTTCTCTTAAAAGCTCACTTTTTGAATCAAGCCATCAAGAAAGAGTCTTAGCTTTCAGGTAAACAAAAATATAAAGTGTTGTCTTCCTAGTAGGAGACAAATTTTGATCATATGACTTGAGTATAACAAAAGGCTTTTAAAGACAGAAGGCTAAAGATAAAGATAGAATTATTTAAAAATTATTATGAAGTGTAAGAAAAGCCTTCTGTTTTGGGCTCAGGGTGATTGCTGAATCCTGGACATTCAGAAGACAAACAAAAGAGCTTTTAGGCAAAGGAAAAGCATTCAAAAATACTAGCAGGCAAAATTATCCTGTGCATTGTTGATTACAATGAAGCTGACTTTCCAAGTTGCAGATAAGAAAACAGCTGCTTTTTGGTAATAATAGAAGTAGTGCCCTGATTGAACATAAGGTGTACCCCTAAGAAAGTCTGGCACTCCTACGATATAGAAGCCAGTGGTATTTACATTATGCATACTGGGGAATGAAACTGGTCAGAGGCTTCTTGCAGGATTCACAGGGCTTTTGAGCATTGATAACAGAAATTCTTGGCAAATCATGTAAATGGTAATAGCAAACGATAGCAACTGCCTGGTTTTTTATACATTTGAATCCATATTTATTGAGTTGAGCAGAGCTGTTGTTACCTTTTACCAGCTTTATAACTTTACAGAATGGATGAAGTAGGATGGAAAAAAAACCTAACCCTGACTTAAGTCAAACATTCAGAAGATAAAGGGAAGCTACGAAATTAACAGTTTTGACTTTATTTTAACTAGTTCTGTCAGAGGAAAATATATTATGCTGGATCTGACAGCCCAAGGGAGGTGAGGCTCCCGTAGTGTCCCCAAGTCCAGCAAGTCGCAAGTCTGAAAATGTTTTCCCAGTATGCAGAAGCACATGGAGCACCTGGATACACCACACACCTGCGTACATACAGGGCCTGCCACTCAGACTACAGACAGACATGAACACAAACAGCAGCAATGGCTTCATCCTGTTCCCCTCTCTGGCTGAGCAGGGAAAGGTCCTCTCTAGTAGTATAAATATTGTATATGAAGACTGTGATTCCCTCCAGCAGCAAGGCTCACACGCTAAGTCTGCCCAGAAGCTGCTCCAGGATCTCATTCTCCAGTTATGAGGACCTGGACATAGAAACTCCCAAGGCTGCAACCCTGCTCCAATTCAGGGAATCACAGAATGGTTGAGGTAGGGAGGGACCTCTGGAGGGCATCCGTTCTAATCCCCTTGCTTAAGCAGGGACACTTCAATCCATCTGCCCAGGGCCATGTTCAGATGACATTTTATTATCTCCAAAGGGTGCACCTCTCTGTGCACAACCTGTTGTTAATGCTCCATCAGCCTCAGAATGAACAAGTGTTTCCTATTGTTGAAAGAGAACCTCCTGTGTTGTCTTCTGGTCCTGTCACTGAGCACCACTGAAACCAGACTGACTGTTCTCTTTGCACCTTCCCTTGAGATATTTATATACACTGATGACGTCCCCCCGAGCCTTTCTCCATGCTGAACAGTCCCAGCTCTCTCAGCCTTTCCTCATAGGAGAGATGTTCCAATCCCTTAATCATGTTTGTGGTACCCTTTGCTGGGCAGTCTCCAGCATGTCCCTGACTCTTGTTCTGGGCAGCCCAGAACTGGACGCGGTACTCCGTGTGTGGCCTCACCAGGGCTGAGTAAAGGAAAAGATGACTTCCCTTGACCTGCTGGCAACACTCCTTATAATGCTGGAGCCCAGCATGTACTGTTTGCCACCTTCACTGCAAGGTCACATCATTGGCTAATGTTCAGCTTGCTGGGAAAAGGAACCAAGTCTTTTCCTGCAAAGTTGCTTTTCAAAATGTTCTGCCTGCATCTCATAGTGTGCCACACACCCTTACACAGTGACCACCCACCAGTCTGAAAGGTGTTCCAGAGAGCTGCTCCCAATGTCCAGCTTTGATGGGTTTCATGGGGATGCTGGAGCCAAGGATTTCCTGGGAGAGAACACTGTCGGTCCCTTTTACCTGAGATGTTCTGATGAAGAGGAATAAAAAGTGTGTGCTCATCTTTAGCTTTGTCAGTGAAGCCTGTTGACTAGTGACTGCAGCTCTGAACATAGGGGAGGTTTTGGTACCGTAAACACCACCAAGCTTATTTGCAAAGCATAGGCCTTATAAAATAGCAAGATGCATTAGAGGTATTTTAGTATTGATACTATCTCTTCTAACCAAAGTAATTAATGAAGTTGAAGTTTTTCTTTATTTTAGTGGCAAACTTGAAGTGGTATGATGTAGCATATTGGATTTCCTGGAACGTACCCAGTAATGTAGGTAGAGAACTGTTGAGTTTTATAAAATAACAGAGAGGATTTTCACTCTTCTGAATGCTTATGAAAACATGGCCCAATCTGCTTGCAAGAAATTCTAAGCAGAGGTCCAAAGGGGGCAAATCTTGAGGACCTTACTCTGTTTTCATTTGGGCTTGACTCTGATAAAAGTCTTACTTGCTCCTGCTTGGGTTTTGCCTGAACAAGCACTGTGAAAGGCTTACAATGCCAAGACTTAGCTTGCAAAAATTATTAGCTCAGGTCACAGTCTAGGCTTTCGTATATAATTTATCTGTCACTTACTTATGTTATAAAAGTGCAGAGGTGATAAAGAAGTCATCTCTCAGGTCATATAGCAGTTTAAACTGCTGTGTCTCTGATGAAGCATTGTAGACAAAAGGGGATAATAAGATCCAGGGGAAGATAGAAGTGTAGAAGTAAAAAGCTTGCACAGCTATTGAAAAGAAGACTTACATTATTTTGCTACAGACTCCATAGGAGCATCTGATCCCCATTTCTTATGAAGTGTAGTTCTGACTGCCCCAAAATTGCTTTAAACATGAAAAAGATGAGACCACTGTGCTTAATAATGCTGTTAACACAATGTCTGAAGATTTGTCCCTTCTCTGTACTGCACATAAATACTGCTTGGTCTTCATCTGTGCAAAATGTAGAGGTAAACTTTAATTGAGGGCTTTTCTTTGGGGATCATGTGCATTCAGGGGGAACAAAACTCCTATTATCAACTGAGAAATATAACAAGTTTGAGAGCGTTGTCGCATAGAGGTACTGAAACATTAATTCATGCTTCTGTGACATCGTCTGGATTACTGTAATTCCCTGCCTGCAGGTCTCACTCAGCCCTCCTTTCACAAAATAAGAACTTGTACAATAATGCGACCACTGAGATTTCAGGCATATACAATACCTGGTCATCATGTGTCTCTGTACTGAGATCTCAGTGCTGCCTGCCATTAGGTACCGGATCGATTCGAAGATCCCGGTGATGTGTTTTAAAACACCACATGTATCCAAATGAGTTTTTGGTTCCCTATTGTCCAGGTCCAATTTTGCTGAAGTGTAAAAATGTTGTGCTTTCATTTGTTCAGAGAATTACAAACCGCTGTGTCCCATACCTTCTTCATGCAGCTATGGAATGCACTTTGTCAAAACAGATTTGGAATGTCAGTCTTGTCATTGACTTGAGGTCAAGACTGCGGTGGGTCGCTTAACTTTTCTTTCTTTCACCAGCATCTCTGGTTGTGTCAGGACATATTTAATAGAACATTCTAGGGTTTCCTTTTCTCAAAACTGTTTCAGAATTGAAGCAGCTTTACCAGAGGACTTTTAAAGTGCCGGTAATAGTGTTGGCATTTCTGATTTTTTGAGAGGCACAAGAAAACTTTTAATACAAGGAAACTTAAAAAAAAGTAACTGAAGTGTTTCTAGTGCAGATGTTGTTCTCTGTCAAAGGGGTGCACCTACCTTACCTACACTTTTTGTATATCTCAGGTGGGACATGAAAGACTTTAATTAAAACCTTTAGAAAGATCTTTAGTTGTGCAGTTGTGCTATTTCTTCCTTCTATATTTTGGGGTAGGATAAAAACCAGTTTGCTTGTATTGATTGTGTACTTCACAAAAGTGCCTACAGAATTTGCTGTGCAAACAAGACCTTTTTATCTAAAACAGCTTATAAAAACAGTTTTCCTTTGAAAATTGTTACGCAGGTTTATTGGCTGCTGTAATTTCATCTTTTTTCTATCCCTCTTTTGACCATTACATGTTGCTCATATTAGACAATGACTACAATTCGAAACATAATGTTCCTAAGCATGCTTACTAAGCAAGAGTAGTGGAAAATATCATCCCAGATTTAGGTTACATTAAAAAAGGCATGATNGGAAGGGAAGGGAAGGGAATACTTTATTTTTCTGACAGAATTATCTTTCTGTCATCCCTGCTCACACCAGGATACTGTATATTGCTTTTCTGTCATTTTCTAGCACTTAGCTTTCAATATACATATTCTATTACATGCATATATAACATTCCTTTCAAAGCCAGGATACCCTTTTTATTTAGCCCAACCTCTAGTTTCTTCTTGTCAGTTGCAGTTTTGATGACTGGGACAGGATAAAAAGTGTTATCCTCCAACATAGCCTATATCATCTACAGTAGATGAAGAAAGGCCAGAGTATTAAACTTCTGCACAAGTTCAATATACTGGCAGCAGACCTGCTGAAGTTTCCAAGTGTTGCAGCTTCCAAGTGTAAAGTGCTTAATTAAGAAACAAGGATGTCTTAAAACACTAGGCCGTATGTTATGTCCCAAAAGATTAACAAGCTCATACCTCTGTGGAAGTTTTTATGACTAAAAAAATATCCTTATCATCATTATAGACTTAAAGGTTTTCTGTGTCATGGATTTTTGTGCTTTCCATCTCCAGTGGTACTAAGCAGAGTTGGATTTCACAAGGTGTTAGGTCCTGATGTCATTTGGAGACATTTTACTGCTCATAGTCTTGTTCAATCTTAAGCAGTTTGTGAAATGTTTTATTCCACATAAAGTGTAATGTCTTTACTGATATTCTTGTTTGACCCTGAATGTAAGGGAGGATGTATCATCTTCCTTGCTGTGCCTGTTCGTTTCTGTACTTCTACATTTAAAGTATCTCCAGCAGTTAAACCTTTCTGTGTTTGCCTCTGTGTCTGTATTCAAGGCCAAATTCAGACGTGGTGTGTATTACTCAGAGCAATTTGAAAGGTCCCTTCAGATTCTGCCAGATCTATTTATACCATCTCTATCAACGTTTAACATAATCTGCAATTTACATACCAAGGAATTGCAAGAGCATTTCAATTTAAATAACTGAGACTCCTCTTTCATTTACACCTACTCATGAGCCCTTATTATGAAAGCTGTAGCGAGTTGGATTGACGTCTGATGAACAAAGGGCAATTGTTTTCAATGGAAAAGAACAATACTGCTCCAGTAGTTTTTTGAAGTATCTCTTCACTCTTATAATTGTGGTTTTCATCTTCCTGGGTTTGGTGAACACTTCCAGTGTTTCATCCAGTGAATTGATATTGATCCCTGTCAGTCAGTATTTTGTAGCTGTGTGGAGGAAAAGGAAAACATACCTTCTTATTTTTTTACTCTTGTAGTGTTGTCTGAATATATTTCTGTCCATCTGTTTTGTGGATTTTGAATGGGTTTTTGACTGTCTCTAGTTTGGTGGGTTTCAGATCTTTCTCCTGCTATTTTGCTTTGCTTTGCTTTGTGTAATGCTGTGGTGAACGCAGAAATATCCCTGGTCAGGGCGAGTCTGGGAGCCTGGGAGTTAAGGTGTGTGGATGTCCAAGAAGCTTAGCCAGCTTGTTAGAGTCATGGCCCGGATTTTACTTTGTATTTTAGAGGTAGGATAAAACCTAGCAAAATTTCTTTCAAGTCTTTGTATGTTAAATATCTTTCATACTTCTTTTGAGATAAGACATAATTGCAATGTGAGAGAGTAGTTAGAATAGCCTTGTGTCGGGCTGCATTACCTACGTTTTTTGCCAGCCAGTCTAAGCAAATATCCCTTCTGAGAGGCAAAGTATGAGGCAGTGAGTTTACAGGCTGCGGAAGATAGAGGGGATGGTGAAAGGAAGGGGAAACTCAGATGATCTTGTTTCCCCTAGTCAACAGCTGGAAATCAGTACTAATAGTACATTCTGTCTGTTCCTCACCTCCCAGCCTATATATGTGTGTTTGAACAGTTGTTTAAAGGGCAAGACCATCTGGCATTAGATCCTGTCAATTAGAGAGGAAAGGATTTCCACTCATTTCCCTCAGCTTTGTGGACTTCTGTTCTTCTTGCTGTATGTTATACCACTTCTCATCTGAAGATTAGGTGTGTTAGAAAAATATTAGCGATCACAAATGTTGTCCTACTCAAACTGTATGATAACTGGAGCTGTTCTTCTGATATTTGACTTAGCAATTTTCAGCTCTGTTCTGCTGACTCTGTTCTCTGACCTGAGAACAGATCTGTATTATGGCTGCTGAGAGTATTAAGGCTTCTCAGTAATGCAGGTAGGCTCTGGCTAACCAAAACATTTTGTTCACATTTGTGGACTTGAGAGTGTCTATAAAGGAAAGAATTATCTTTTTTTCTAGAATCCTTTATGCAGTTTCAAACTGTCTGTTTGTCTCAAAGAAGTTAGAGTCTGATTTTGGTACTTTATCCTTTTAAAACAAGTATCTCGCTTTTTTTTTTTTCCTAGAAAGAACGCTATCTTTGTGTCATATTGATGTTTCATGTCAGAAACTTGCATCCTGGATTTGAATGATATGCTTTGGCTTCTCTGCTAGCTCTTTGAGTTTTTAGATAACTGTTAGCACTCTACATGCCCTCTATTATGCAAAACTGAAAATTAAATATTCCTGTGAAATACTCTAAGAAAAGCCCTAATCATAACAAACATCCTCTGGAAAAGCTACATGTTCTTTTCAAACTTTACACTGGATGCTGAAGCAAAGGCAAAATCTCAAACACCTATATTTCAGATGTTAAAAACAATCGCATTTCTGCAAGTTCAGGCAAGCTTGTGATACTGCTGAGGTTTTTTCCCACATCTCCTTGTCTTACTAGGTTGATTGAATAGGCTTGCACAGCAGCGGCCATCCTGCTGCATTAAACTGTGTATCTTCTGAGTTTATTAAATATATGGTTTCATATGCCACAAGAAAGAGAGAAAGAAGGTGAATGCCTGATTAGTTCTTTGGTCATGTAGAAATGGATTTCTTGTGCAGAAATAGGGTTTGAATGTGACTCAAAACATGTACTGTCTTTTTAAATCACTCTGAGCCCAGATTTGCATCCTGCAGGGCGTCTTTTGCAGTATGCCAAACAAACTCACTGCCTGTTAGTTTTGAAGGGAGCTAAAAGCACTTATTACCATGCAGGATCAGGTCCTTTATGTTTAGAAATAATAATAAATAAATGTGTCTTACCTTTAGGGAATGCCTTAAAAAATGAAAGGGGTAAACTCACCATGAAGCTACTTTTATGCTCCTAATGACTGCGTAAAAAAATTCCACGGGGATAAAAGGAAAATGAAGTAAATACAGCAGTGCCCCACCACATTTCAAAGGCAATATCAAATCATCCATAAAATGCTGTGAAAACAATATCCACCTAATCCACAAATGAAAGAGCTGAGATTATCTGTTAAAAAAGAAATGAATAGACCTGTGCTTATTTAGATGATAAGCATTAAAGATTTTCTCCAATAATTAAGGGTTGGGGGTTTGCTGTACTCTTGGAACTAAACCTTTTAAATAACTTCCCAGTTTCCAGACTACTAAATCTTTGAAAAGTTAATTTTTTGTTATCTCCAAATACAGGAAGCTTAGCACAACAATGGCAGTTCAAAGTCTCCCAGGTAAGGAGCCTTCAAAGAGTAATTCGCAATACAAATTCATAAAAGTCAACAGTTTAGACTACTCAATTGCTTTTAAGATTTTCATCAAATGCATCTCAGCAGTTGAAACTTGCCACTGATGCCTCCCAACTGAGTTAAAGTCAGAAAACACTGACAATGTTACCTTTCTTTTTCTGTGGATTTTAGGCAGTGAGAGATAGCAACCGAACTTTGCCTCAATTTACTTCGTATCTTATCTTTACAGATCTGACTGAAAATAAATGCACGTTGCATTTCATGCTATTATTGAAGTTTTAAAGTACTAATTAATAGCAAGTGAATTGCTGAATTCAGAGTTCAGAAATGTCTTCTCTGTGTAATTAAAATTCTTCTAAATATAGATAGATGCTCCCAAAGTTCTTTCTGATGTAATAGGTATATCTATTCTTAGATCAAGTTTATTTTAGAAGAGATTTGCCACTTTGGGGAACATTCTAGGCTTTCAGAGAAAGATGAACAATCTCCTCATCAGTGTGACAATAGTATGATTTTTCCATAAAGTGTAGCAGAAATTTTCCTTTAAATGGTACAGAGTTGCAGCCCAGTTTTACTGCTTCAGTGTGCATTATTCTGGCAGAATCATACATTAACTGTATTACCAGAGAAGTGAAATTTATTACTCTCTCTGGGCTTCCTTCTCTATCTGTTGTACAAGACTTTCAAAACAGAGGTTAGTGAGACAACTTTGAGAGGATTTTTTTTTTTAATTTGAAAAGTTACAAATATTATTATTTAATACTGATGAGTATTTCTCATCCTCATGGCAGTGATGTGGTTGCTGTGTTTAGAATTTAGTGCTGTGTTGAAAAGCTGTATCCAAATACATTTATGTGTATGTTTGTATCTGTTTGAATGCATGTATACATATGACTGGAGAAATTTGTGGCTTTCTCTGAAATAAAAGGTTCTGCATTAATGTATGTCCTCCTTTATTATTGTTTCAACATTTTCTGGTACTATGCTTTGAAACATGCCCAAATAACTCAATAATTTTTACAACAGTATAATCTGCTGCTGTGAGATGCTTAGACTTGCTAAGTAACTTGTATGTCTTGCCTTAGAATATCAATATAATAATATGTATTGATTATAATAGCACCAGGGTGGTCATGAAATGAAAATAAGATCGCTTTATTTTCATTTCTGTTTAAAAAAGAGTAAAAATATGAGTCTTTATCCAAACCTTTGAATCCCTTGGTTATAGAACATACAGTATGAGAACAGATTTTCTCATGAGTTCTTGTTCTCTCCCTCTTTCCAACAGAAAAAGAAGCCACTGCAAAACTTTAAAATACTGCTTTAAAAAAAAAAATCGCTCCTTCTGAGCGAGTCAGATGTATAATGATATAATTAACAATCAGTCATGAGGTTCAACTTGGGTTCAGGTCTTCTTCTGTTCAGTATTTAGGAGAGAACGAATTTTCCGTGTGACTCCATAATCCACAGCAAAAGTGATGCAATGATGCAGAGGGGATCGTTTACGTAGAGCTTTCTTCCACTTGTAGAAATGGCAATGAAGGTTTCTTTTCAGGTGTGATTCTTCCTAACAGATTTCTAAATGATTAATGTTTCAGGGGTGCCTTAGTCTATTGACTGGAAAAAGGCTGATTTCCCCATTGGGTAAAATATAGAGTATAATTACTATTTTGTTGTTCTTGTTGGTTTCTTTGGTTGGTTGTGGTTTTTTTTGTGGGGGGTAGTGCGTTGATAGAAAGAGTTCTCATTATTATGCTTTGCTGGCCACCCTGGCATCTGCTTTCCTGCTGAACTGAACCTTTCTCTTGCTGGCGCACTGCAATTCCTTTGTCAAGTGAAGTCTGTAGCTACTGTTTCATCTCTAACAGTAACCCAGCCATATCCTGATGACTTTCATTGCTCAACCACTTCATCATGGAATTTTTACTAGAAAAAAACCATAGCTCCTTGCAGTTATATAATTCAACCAGTCTGACATTTAAATAACAATATCTTTAATATTAGAACGTGAATAATTTACCAACCAAAAGTCCAGCCCTGCAAACACACTGAAATGAGCCTCTGCCACTTGTAGAGTTGGACCTGTAAAACTCTTCAGAGTATTTGTGTTAGTGTGGACAAAGCAAGATCCAGACCTGGTCAAATAGTCATTAAAAGATAGAAATGATAATGAAATCACTTGAGGTTTGAGTGAAAGAAAGATTTAGAAAATAAATAAATAAACATAAGATTTCAATTAGGGTTTCAGCTATCAGGAGTGAAAAGAACAATGTGCTAGGATATACAAGGGATTTGCTCTCAGGGATTCCTGCTGAACTTATATAACACTATAGTAATGAAAAGCTGTATATCAGAACATGAACTGACTTCCTGTCAGTCAAAATATTTCCTTTAGCTATCACTGCAAATAAAAGAGGAATTTGGTCTTCATATATGTTGTATTAAAGCTCTTATCAGAAGCTATCTATGCAAAGTCATAACCAATATTGTTTTAGGATTTTTATTCTGGTTTTTTTTGGGGGGGGGTTGGGGGTGGATTTTTTCCCTCTCCCGACCCCATCCCTTTACTCACAGTATACGCCCCACATATCACAGAGTCACAGAGTCACAGAGTGGGTCAGGTTGGAAGTGACCACAGGGGGTCATCAGGTTCAACCTCCTGCTCAAGCAGGGTCATCCTAGAGCACATTGCACAGGATTGTGTCCGGATGGTTCTTGAATATATCCAGTGAAGGAGACTCCACAACCTCTCTGGGCAATCTGTTCCAGTCACAATCTCTTCCAGTCACTTAGACAATAGAGAAGTTCTTCCTCCTGTTCAGGTTGAACTTCCTGTGCATCAGTTTCTGCCCATTGCCTCTTGTTCTAGTGGTTGGCAGCATCGAGTAGAGCCTGGCTCCATCTTCTTGGCACCCTCCCTTCAGATACTTACAAACATTGATGAAGTCTCCTCTCAGTAATTTCTTCTCACAGCTGAAGAGGCACAGCCTTACCCCATAAGAGAGATGCTCCAGACCCCTAATCATCTTTGTTGCCCTCAGGAGGATGTCCTCTGGGACTTCCATGTCTCTCTTGTACTGAGGAGCCCAGAACTGGACACAACATCCCAGATGTGGCCTCACAAGGGCTGAGTAAGGGGTGGGATCACCTCTCCCAACTCAGTTTGACTTGACTTGTGGCTTTATCAGTCTGGTAAAGAACCAGAGTTTTTAAAACTCTAAAACAAAAATGGTACATACCAGAAATTTTTTGGAATTACCTTATTATTTTAGTGCTTGATGGGATTTTCTTGAAAAACAGAAGAAGTTCCACTGGGCCCTCCTCTGAATCATTGGGTATGCAGACACTTCATAGATATGCCCCTTTCTGAAGCTGATGTCCAAAACTGACTCAGGAATAAATGTACCACTGGAAAGTGTTGGAAAAACAAACCAATTGTACTGTAAGTGGGGAAGGCAGCAAGGCATAATGACATACTCTGAATTCAGATAGAAACTGAGAAAAGTTTGGATTAAGCACATGAGAGGAAAAGAAAAACCCAAACCCCTTCTTTATGCAATTTCACTGCAGCCCTCCTTGCTTTTGCTATCAATGGTAAAAACCTTCTCTTTCCTGAAGTTATTACTTAGGACGAATCGATCTCTATTATTCCACACAATTACTTTTGAACATACCTGGTCTTTTTGACTCCGTTTCTGAGATTCATGTCTCTGAGACAATTGCTCCATTTATCCTGAGTACTTCTTCTCTCCCCATTTCCTCAGAGCCTTGTCCCACACTAGCTCTGCCTCCACTCCAGCTACCTGCCTCTCTATTTCTCCAAAGCCCTGGCTAGCCAAGAAATGGAGAAAAGAAGGCAATTATATCCTTTTTACCCACAACTACAAAATAAGCCCCACCTGCATAAAAAGATGCTCTCGGCTATTTCAAATATAATGGAATATAAGTTCTGTGTGCTGCTTCAAAACAGAAAATAAAATGTCTAACATCCAGAATTCAGAATGCTGTTTTGCTATCCCATGGACTTGGTCCATGTGGAGTCAGGCATGAATTATAAATTGAGATATCATTACGATAAATGATGTGTACCAGGCTTAGATTTCCAGACTTGCATTAGAAAATCCCAGGTAAAACTTGTGTGTTTAGCACACACTCTTTTATATTTTTTATTTCTATTTTTATATATATTTATATTTTTAAATACATATATATGCGTATATGCATACGTAAGTGTATACCCCATATATGTATAACCTATTTTTCTTGGAAATCTATGTTTTCCAGCTACCACAACTTTGTTACTATACTAGACAGTGCCAAGAAATAATGCATTTGGAGATACTCAGTGTTCTTGTCCTTGAGAGCCAAACACTTTGCATGTTCTACTCAAATGCATCCTTCTAAGCCTGACAAGGTCATGCACATTGTACAGAGACCCAAAACAAGGAATGCAAGATTAACAGTAGAGAGTTTTAAATGATAGGAGAGTAATTTCTTTACCCTGAATACCATTGTCACTTGCAATTAATTTTAACTCTGAGCTCAGAAGAGTATGTACCAGATACTTTAATAATGAAAAGCTGAATCCAGCAGCAAGTAAGAGCTGCTGGTTCTACTTTAATATTCTATATTAAATTATATTATGTTATATTGGATTCTGAGCTTTCTAAATACTATATATCACAGAAGCTAGATAGGTTAGAATGCTAGAGGTATTCCTCTAGTAGATGTACTTTAACATTACTGTTCCTTATTACTTTGCTTTCACCGTAATAAAAAGTTTGCATTTGTGCCTATTATGTTATTAACTGTAGAAAAGTTAGTTTGTGTGGTTCTTCAGCATTCATTTTTTTAATACCTTCTTTCCCTGAGTCCTTTGATTGGAAGTGATTTTCCTTGCTATGTACTACTAAAGTAAGAACTAGACTTTTTTTTCTAAATCCCTCCCTTTAAACATCTCTGCCTTCCTCAACAGTTGTTCTCATTGAACATTCTTCTCAATTGTCAATTTCTTGAAGGCCAAAAATGAATAAACCAGCCATTTTTTATGTTTTCTGGTGAGCTGAAATCCTTAGGTGCATCTGTCTCTTCTATATTCACTTACATCCTTCAGAATATTCTCTATCTATTGCATTAAGGGCAGATGGACACATTTTTCTCTTTTGCCACCTGGTAAGAGAAGGTTAGAGTTCAACTTGTCCCAAATCAGCTTATCCTTCTACAGGGTAGTCAAAGCCCCCTTATAAACACTCTAACGCAGTTTTACATTTTTGCCTCCCACCAGCATTCAAACCTGGGTAAACGTCTTTCTCTGTCAAAGCAGCAGTGGGAGGTGAAAATGAAAGTCCTTTTTTTCTTTCCCTGAGAAATTGGACTGTAAAAAGCTGTCA
Organism: Edolisoma coerulescens; assembly: GCA_013397115.1. Lineage (NCBI taxonomy): Eukaryota > Metazoa > Chordata > Aves > Passeriformes > Campephagidae > Edolisoma > Edolisoma coerulescens. The sequence continues at coordinate 2,062,185 of VWZW01005505.1, read as the reverse complement.
GTTTAAAAATGACATAGTGGCACAGCATTTCTATAAGGTGGCTCCTTTCATTTTTGACTCCTGCTGTCTCTCTGACAGTTGAAGTTGCAGCAGGAGGTAAAAACTAAAATGAGCACTGCTGGCATTTGCCCTCGAGCACAAAATTAATAATGGAAGGAACAGGGCGACATCCAAAACCGCCTCATATCAGATGTCAGCCAATGAGGTTTCAACACTTCATAATAAGGTGACCAGAATGATGCCCATTATTCCAAATATGATATTCTCTGTTACTTTCCTAGTGCTGGATCTATTTTCTCCATTTTAGATTTGATTCCCTCCTTTGTGGGTTATAGAATAATTTAAATTCTATTAAGCTGTATGCTATGACTTTATAAATTTTCCACCTCTGCATGGTAACTCTAGTCAAAATTTTATGGGTGTTGTCTTTTCTTGAGCTTTTTACCCGTTAACCTTTCTACATTAATGTTTCACTTCTAAATCAATGTTTAAAGTATCCTACTATGTCTTATCTTTAAATAAGAAAAAAATTCACAACTTATTAAATGGATAGCTTTTAGTGTAAACAGCCACAGAATAAAAAAGCTGACACGGTTTTTGTTCTTGTAAACTCAAGAGCTGAACGTTTTTGGCCAAAATGAAGGAAAAAGTGAGTCACTATTAGGTGCCTGAGAGATGGAAGGCCCAAAATTCTTCAAGCAGGGCAGGGGTCTTTTTTCTTTCTTGAAAGACTCAGTGGTATGTCCGAGTCTTATCAAAATTAACACAGGTAGGCACAAAAAGTCTGTTAGAAAAGGAGTACAAGTGTGGTTATTTCTTTCTGAGATATTTCAACTGTTTTCTGATTTTAGCACCATTTTGGTGGTATTTAGGATCTTGCTTTTGCCTGTTCAGGACAGGCAGTATTTCAGGGTTCACGCACCGGGATATCGCGTTCTTACACCGCTCCGTATCATTCAGTTCTTCTGCCGAGCTTGGCTTTGAGGGTAACCAGTGTATGCAGCATGCCAAACTTTTCTTAACATGAATTTTTACACTCTTATGTATTGTATGCATTTGCTCCTAGCTTCTCACTTCCACCTTTGCTACTGCTTTTATTGGCATACAGTTTCGTTTTGCAGAGATGAAGGAGGAAAACTCTCAGCAAACCAGTGATGTGGGTAATTCTCAAGTGCTGACAAATACACAAAATAAGCACATTATAAAAGAAAGCATTTTATTACTTCGTGTGCTATTGCTTTCAGGCTTTACACCAGTCATCTAGCCCACATCTTAAGACATCTTTTATCTATTATACAAGAATAAGAGTGACTCAAATGCTTCAGCTGAACCCATTGATCTCATTGATTTCAACATGTGTTAATGACAAAGAGAAGCTGGACTGGATAAACACTTGTAGTTTGTTACATTTAGTAGCGCCTTCTTCAGTTTCTAAAAAATCTTTTATTGTATGTTTTAAACTCTTGCGCAATTTAACTTTCATTCTTGTCTTCTGATTTTTTCCTTTAGTCTTGTTTGCAGACTTTATTCTATAATCCTTCTTTAGCAAACTTAATTCTCTAATCCTTCTTTAGGATTTTTTTTGACTCTTAGTACTTTTTGTGCTTGCTTGCTCATCAATTTAGTTTTCTCTAAAAGTTCATTCATTGTGGGAAGAGCCACGCAGCATTTGGGCATACATTTATTTTGTATTCTCAGTTCTCTCCGCTGTAGCTCCCCACTCTATGGCCCTACCCCATTCACTTCTCCTCGTGTTTTCCATGTGTCTCCAAGATTTATTCTGATTAGTTATAGTCTATGTCCACCTATACATGTCCACAATCCTACTTTCAAATATAATTTTTTTGTGATTACTATTGTTTATGTCCTCCTCCACCTTTGCTCTACATCCTTAAGCATGTCTCTGCTTTTCAAAATACAAGAATGCATTACTCCCTTCCCAGTTTCCTCTTTCCTGGTTTGTGTGTGTTGTATTACTAGTTTAATATTTTATCCCAGTTAGTGTTCCCTGATTTTGCCTTCTGCTTAACGTTGTCCACTTCATGAATTGGGTAGCTACTTGAAATCTTAATTGCCTGTAGGGATTTTCATTTTTAACAACCCATGTTTTTAAAATGTTGTACATGTTTTAACAACATGTATTTTATATTGCCCTATCTTGTTACTTGTCTATTAATATTTGTCTTCCTTCTTCAAAACTGAATTTTGGGCCATGATTTTGCATATAATCTTTTTCTCTCTTGTAGTACTGTTCACTTGAATTACTCATTTCAGATCTCAATTTGCATCCATCAGTGGGAAAAAAGTAGGACTACCCTCTTAGATCAAATTATTCTAGTTTTATACATATAGTTTCCTTCATCTTAATGTTGAACTTCGGTAAAAAAAACCCTGGTTTGGTTCTCCATCATTATGTACAATTGCTCCTTGCTTTATTTTCTTTTGTGTAAACTGCTAGTTAACCACACAATACTTCTGTCTTTTGTCAAATTTTGAATTAATCCACTACCTAAATATTCCTTTTTCATATGTACATCCATAGTTCAAATTTTTGAGATGTTCTTTTGCACATATCTTAAAGTGTTCATCCTCTGGACTTATTCCAGTGTAGCAGTTTGCTTCTGTAGAAATAGGAGTTGTTTCCAAAGTTTCTGCTGTCAGCTTTCCTAGAGTTTGTAGAAATATTTTATCGGTATGTAAAGGAAATAATTTCCCCGAATTCAATGTAAAAGAAACGGGCTAGTTAGAAAAGATTTATCCTTTTCTCTTTTCCTCACCTACTTACTTTTTTCTTTATTAGTACATTACTCGTGTGCAGGGCTCTATTGTCTTCTTTACTATTTCAAATCATTTTAGTATTACTTTATATCGCATGATAGGCATGCGGAATGCAGTCAGGGGGATTATCCCAGTTAAGCTAAGATGGATGATAACACAGCTGAGTCTTTTTAGACCATGTGTTGTCAGGGGTCTGCTGATAACAGATCTACTTTTTTTCCTTGTTCTGCAGGGTTGGCTTCTAGCACAATTTTTTTTTTCTTTTTCACTGTGTGACACAGGGAAGGAAAATAATTTGGTGCAAAGGGACCTGAGAGCTGATCTCCTCTCTGTGGTTCAAAGTCTGTGGTTTTCGGAACACCATCTGCACCCTTTTCCAACTGGTATGTTGCTGGTAGACACAACAGTTCCTTGTGGATAAGAATAAGAGACTTGAGGGGATGGTGTTCCTCTCTTCTCACTGTGGTGCTCTAGAGGGCAGAGAATGCTGCTGTCCATCGGGAGCCTGCCCATCTCCTCAAACTGCAGAGCTCCTTGACCTCTATAATCCTGTTTGGATGGATGAGCTTCTGTTACCTTGTTCTCAAGAACATAGGACCTCAGTGAAAGATGAGACAAACCCCCCCAACAACAGAGATGTTTAGTTCATAGGTCTGGCAAGTGCAGAACATCTGTGGAGGAACCTGACTCTCTTCCTCTTGGAAATATCTGTTTCCCTGACAACTCTGCAGAGGTACAGACACAATGAAACCATCTTGTTGATTGTTTCTCTGGAAAAGCAGCTCAAATTCAATGAGTTGTGCTTCAGAGTCTGACAACCCAATACCCAGTTTACAGGCTAGGAAACAGAACCGGTGCTCATCAACAGTGAAATATACTGACTTAATGTAATTGGATTTTAATGCTTGCCCCGCATTACTTTTCACTATTGTACCTTCTTTGCTTGCCAGTAATTCATGTACACACTTTAAAAATCCCTAATGTACAGTTATGCCGGATCCCTCAACAGGCCTGAAACACAAACAGCAGGGCACTCCATTTATAGCATATGATCTATTAGCTGAGGTTTTTCCCAGGTGATTAATAACAGTGGAGTCTGAAGTGCCTGTCCAACAAGACTTTAAAAAAAATGTCTCCCCTGAATATCTGGAAAATTGAAGTACCTAGAATAATTTCTGAAGGTATTTCTGAAAAATCCTGCCTGATTCTCATGTTAGGTATACAAAATACACTGTAAATCCCCATTCTGCTTTTAATGAGTAACTGTAACATAGAATAAACATCTGTTTGCTGAGAAGACGATAGATGGCAGCAGTTTCTCTGAAACAATCCTATTTACTATAAAGGTTAAATGACTTGTAAATTCTAAATTTTTGTATAAATGTGTCTATGAATCTATTTTAAGTTATTATTGCATTCTAAAAAAAATAACGTATTAGAAGACTTCTGTGGGGAGAATAATGTACTGTGGTTCATCATAAAAACTGATGCCCTGGCACTTCTCTCTTACATGAATAGGCTGCCCTGCTTCTTGAACTGTTCTGTTGAACTAATGAGCCTGGGTGTGTTAAAAGTTAAGTTTTAGTCATAATTCTGAATACACCAAAATGCTGGTATTAAATGTTTCTGTTGCCAAACTCTTTCAAAGTTACCATCACAAAGCCCCAGGTACATTGATAATGTTCCATTAGCAATCCTCTGGTTTCAGATTATTATTATTCCTGGTAACATGTTTTTCAGGAGTATACTGAGATTAACACCAGTTGAGCATAATTACTACATGAAAAGCTTTCATAGCTATGTGTGCTTTAATGGGGAACTCTATAGAACTAATTGTATTTTCAAATGCAGACTTTCTTACATATGTCATTTGACACTGAATAAATTTTCTTTAGTGGAAAATAATGGGAGGGTAACATCTAAAATAAGTGTGGGGTTTTTTTACATAGTAGGTTGTTTTTTACTTAGGAAAGGATGAAAGGGGGAGATTAGTAGTTTAAAAAAAAAGGACAAAGATACTTCTGAACTTTAAAAAAGTTATACTATATTTGCACTTACTGAATCAGTCACTTGGCAGATTCAGGGCATCAATGTATCCACACTGAAAAAAGTGTACCTTAAGAAGTGGCTGTTACACTTCACCTTAAGAGAGATGCACTTTCTTGTTGGTAATTATAATACATGTATTCAGAAGGCAACTCTTGTCCTTCCTAGTGCTGCTAAAAGAATATTTCCAAATAAACTTCTCATTGAACTGAACAGCTGCAGTAATCCTGTTCTTGAGGACTCTGTAAGAACGCTTCTTTTTTCCTCTCTTGAACGGCATCTTTTTTCACCTTTGTTGAAAGTGGAAGACAAAGTCTCATTTCTTTGTAGGTTATACAATTTCATCTCATAGACTTTCTATTCTTTCTTTCCACTATTACTTTGAAGTTTGGAAGTTTGTTTGTTTGGTTGGGTTTTTTAAATTTTTTTATTTTTTACCTTCAGACTTTACAATGCTAAAGTCCTTGGGGATAATTTAAGCACTCTGCCACCAGTTTCAATTTTAACATCTTGTCACAAAACCCCGCAGGTGTCTTAGGGAAGATGGAGCTAACAAGAAGTATTCACCTGGTGAAGTCACAAGTGTTAGCTCTGACAAAGCTCTCTCAGACCATCTTTCATCTTGCTGCCTGAAGGCAGGGTAGCCTGGTGCTCTGGCTCTCCCTGTGCTTGACAGACTGCTCACCTCCATCTGAGAGACCAAAGTATGCTTCAGGAAAGGGATGGCCACAGGAAGGAAAGTCACCACTGAAGGAGCTACATTTGACAGATTCCCTAATATTATGTTAATAATATTAATATTAAAGCAATGTAATTTCAGCTGCTGGTCATTGTTACTGAGAAGAGGGGAGAGCAGGGACAAAGTAAAAAAAGCAAAAGTGTGCTACAAGAAGAGCATGATGAGGTGCTCCACATTGAGGGCTGACTGTCTCTCCACCCCCTTTTCTCCTGAAATTGCTGAATCTAGAGTACGGCCCAGGACTTGGGAGGGATTCATATCTTGCGATTTCTCATCCCCTGCCAGCTGCTGGAGAGAGCTGCAGCTATCTGAAAGCTTCACATATCAGGACTCAACTTCTGAGATGCTTACTTTCAGATCCTGATATCGAGGATTTAAACTCTGAATAAGCTTTTGAAGACACTCTGCTGTCAAAACCCTGCAGTGCAGAACGTAACCTGCAGCAGAGAGGCTGTATTCACCCAGCCAAGCTGTGGCAATAGCAGCTGTGATGGAGCAAGCCACTATACACACAGCAGCTGCGTTTGAGGTGGTGAGAGCCAGGATGAAATGAGACACAAAAGCAACCACACTTTGGTTCTAGCTGATGCCTGAAGAAATTGGAAATTTCAGTTCTGGTACTGAACAAGCTGGAAAATCAATGCCTTCCCAGAGCAGTCATTCATCCATTCTGCTCAGGTCTTGTAACTTCATTTTGTGATTTCAAGAGGTCTTGTTCCCTTCTCACATTAGAAAATGTGGTATAGACACTACAGTTCTGCAGAGCCTTGGTGTCTGAATAGATTGAGGTTGCTGTGCCAGTCTGTCGTGGGCTAACAAACTTAAAAAGTAAGTCACCAAAAGCAATTCAGCTGCTGGTAGGTGGATTCTCTGCAGATTCTCTGAGGCAATATTGGAAAAGAGTCTACCTGTTGATATTACTAATATTGGAACTGAAAGAAGTTATTTCAAGAACAATGCCCCGGTAATAAGTTTTTTGTTGGTTTTGTTAAATGTAGAACATACCTTAGTTCAATGAGTTCTGTCATGATGTAGGAGATGGTCAAATTCTATGGCTTGTACAATAAAGGAGGTTGAGGTGACTAAATGATGATAATAGTCCATTCGGGCGTTAGAATTCATGCACTTAGGAAACCTCTTTTCCAGTCTGAGAGATACAAGTCTATATTTTTAAAAAGAAACTGCAAGGCTGTGTATGCTGTTCTGAAAGCATCTTGTCATTTTAAATTTTCTCCCTGTTAGACAGGCTGATTGTAATTCTGTTATAATTCCTACCTTGTTACTATTAATGTTAAGAGTCTGGTTTTGGTATATTAGATACATTTGTCTATTATGTTTTATATATAGCTGAATGCCTGTCAAACCTTGAGTGTAACAGACAAAGCTACACTCAGAGAAAAGAATAAAAGTAAAGAAAGTAAAGTAAAGAAAAAATCCCTTCCTTTCTTTTGATATTCCTGGTAACACTGATGGATATTTTGGAGACTCAGAAACCCAAAATAGACATTCTTTACAGATTTTGCTGCCCGATTTTTTTGCTTGATTCCCCAGAAACTCGGTTCAGTAGGCTTTCTTCCATTGATTCATTGCTCTTTGCATCAGCCCCATACTACATTTTATGAGTGCCAGGTAAGTAAAGTTGGGGTACACTGTGGTCCAAAAGAACAGAGAAGTGTTCAAATAGGTCTTAAAAATGGGGCCAAACAAAGGAAGAAATGTAAAATCTTGCTTCAGAGGATAAGGGCAGTAAGAATTACTCCCTTCTGGGGTTTAGTACCTAGCCATTTATAAATTCGCTTCCATCAGCCAAGTACAGCACGAAATATACTGCACAGAAGGGCAGCTGTTATGTACAGTAGCCACTTCACTGATTGCAATCAATGTCACAAATTAGAGTGATTTCCTGGCTTGAGATATGTCAGAGCTAAACTTTGTGTCATGAGTCATGCTGTCTGGACATCCAGCTTTGAGGCACTGTCTCACCCTCAGGGAATTTTCACTTTTTGTCTTTCATGTTATTGCAAATGGATCTGTGCTCACTTTTAGTAAGTAAGTATGGACTGCTCATAGATGCATTCAAATGGCATTCAATATTAAAAAGAAGCTCCCATCAGGGCTTCTATTACTTGTATTGAAATATATCTCTCTTCTATTTTTCAGCATCAGAATTTCTATTTAGAAATGGCAGATTTTTGTCAATATTATCTAGGATTTTGATCTGAAATATTAATACTTCCTTGTGCTTTTCTCTTCTTGCCTTATTCCTTTTTCAAATGCCTGATGATGGCTTTTTCATTCCAGTAAAATGTCATCCTAATATTCATGCTGTACTCTGAACACCCGTTCTGCTGCATCCATGTGATTAAATCCAGTTGTAAAAGCAATGTTTTGCACACTGTTTCACATACAGTTTTTATATTTCGCCAGGTGGGACTTCAGCATACACTCAAGGACAAACACATTTCTCTCTGCAACAAAGAAGTACGGTGGAATTAGAAACAGTTAGTCTATATAGGGAGATTAGTGGGGAGCTGTTTCCTTGTACCTTGCAGCAATACACTGTTTCAGTGGATTAAGAGCATCCACAGCCATAGCATTAATTAAGAGCACCTGGTATACAGTGATTTCATGCTTCAGCCGACCTGTTTGCCAGTGTTTTGTGGAAGAGACCCCTGAAATTGCTTACTGGGGAACAAACAATTAAATGAATGACAACTAAACCTTCGCATCAACAGGCAGCAAAGGGAAATTTAGCACAATTATTGCTATGAATGAAAGGGTCAGCACTTCAGTGCTCGATTAATTGTTACTGGTGAAGATTGGAGAGATGGGTAAATCATGTAATTAATTTCCTACTGATTTATGAATTGTTAGGTGTGGGTTTTTCTGCACTGCAGTTAAGTTGAATGGTTGCTTGCTTTACCTTTTCTCCAGAGTCACTTCTTCCACTTTTAAGGATGTTTAGAGTAGTGCATAAGGAAATTTCCTTGGCATCTTCTACCATCCTTTTTGTTAGATTAGTTTATAAAGAGCTGTAATCAGATATAATGAGAAGACACAATCATAATATGGCTCCTATGAGGTGGAGTTACCCAGTCATCAACAAAATTTCTAGCTTGAATGCTGTGTTAGGAAATCAGAGACCAAACAGGGAATAATATTTCACCATGGGAGCCATAGCCAAGCAGAAGGAAATATTTAAATTAGGAAAAGGTGTGCCCCAATTCAAAAGGAAATCACAGTTTTATACAAAAAGATGGGAAAGTATGGTGGAAAGGAAAAGCATTTTTAATTTACTTTCTGATGACAGATGAAAGCAATGTTATATGACATAAGACCATAAAGATAGCATGACTTTATACCCCCAATGGAGTTCATAGACAGTTCTGTGCTTTAAAATATGCAGCCTGGGTCTGCCCATCTTATTTCTGACTGCAGTGGGATAGCTTTGATATCTTTTGTATTACCATTTTAGTCTGCTTTCCCTTTTTGTTTCAGTCACTTGTATTTAAATTATTGCTGAAAGATATTCTGGAATAAAATCTCCATTTATTTAGTTTGGGCAGGCATAATCATTTCTATAAAAAGTCTCAGGAATCCAAGTCCCACTTTGATTTTGATCTTTGCCGCATTCTTTCTGCTTATTTAAATTTTTTTAGTGTGTGTGTGTGTATATATATATATGTGTATATATATATATATATATGATTTTTCCTTGATCCATTTAGTGAATAAAGTGAGCATTCTTTTGTATCAGAGGAACATTCTTGGCTTTTAGAAATGTGAAATTAGAAGAATCTAGGTAAATATAGCATGTAAATATAATGAATAATACTGCAATAAGTTAGTAAATTTCTTCATGTCTTTTGTATCTCTATAAAGAAAATTCCGAGCTGACATCATGGCTGAAATGTTCACAAACACAGAATGTGTAGTGCTCATAGGTTTTTAAATACCTGCTTCGGATCTCTGCCATGTGTTTGGTTTAAACACATGATGGGATTTATTTAAACGGACACAATCAACTTGAAAATAACAGTTCTGTCTAAAAAAATCTTACTAAATATTATTATAAGTAAAAACTACTTACTATAACTGAAAAAAGTTAATTAAATAACTTTAAATAATTTAATCAAATTTTGATTGCTTTACTTTTTGTGCTTGACAATTCTCTGTAATAATTCTAATACCTACCTTTTATGCAGTACTTTTCACCAGTAGGCCACAGCAGTTTTACTAAAATATGGTCCATTTTGCTATATGTATGGATAGTTCCACTGTTATCTCCAAACTCAGTCAATTTCCTCTTGTCTGAAAGTCTTTTATAAACATCAGCTCAGAATCAATAGAAGATCCAAAGCATTTTGTGAAATGACAGATCTACTATTTCAAAAAAGATCGCTATCAGCTGGGTTTAATTAGCCACATTATAAAGAAAAGGTTGAAAATATCTTTGAGATTGTAAAATTGGAACAAGAAGTTGATCATTTAGTGTCTTAATTATTTAAAATCTGTCTCAGATTTTGGATGTTCTAAAGTTATTTTTTGAATTCCATTAAACTCATTTAGCCTTGCATTAGGTATTCAAGAAAAGGACGTCACAAAGTATTACCAAAATTATCGTATGCTTATTAGAAATGAATAGTCTGGGCATCCTTTATGCTTGTAAAGATGGCGCCTAGAAGCAAAGTCTTTTCTTTCCTTATTTCATGAAAACCAATGTTTTTCTCTCTTCTTTTACACCATATTTCCTAATATAGAATCCTGAGTTCTTGGTTGTTGGCTGTTATTGGGTTCATAACCTTGTATTTCTAACTGCAGTGAGAAAATGTCTTGACTCTTGAAGTTTGTGAAGAATGTTGCCTTTGTGGAAGAATGTACATTACATGCCTCTGAGCTGCTCAAGTGGTGAAATAAATATGTGGAACAATGTTTGGTACCTTTTCCTTTTCAAAAGACCTTAGATCTCATAACTATACCCTCTTAAAAGCTTTTGCCACACACTCAGCAGCATGTTCTGCTTTTTTGTTAGATTCATCTTTTGGCCTACTTTTCAAACTATGTTTTAACTGGAACTCAAACTCTTTTCCTTTTCCTACTATTTGCTGAGGCTAGCAATCCCATGCTGAGTAAATAATCTATAGTCCATGATCTACTATCCTATCAGCCTTGTTATCCTGGCTCCAAACCCCAAAATGTTGGATATCTAGCTGGTAAGTATTCCCAGGAAGGCTTCCTAATGACCTTCCCCACTGGTTACTACCATCATTGCTTATACACGGATAGAACTACCTTGTAATACACTGACTATATTTGGAAAAATTAATTGGGAGTTCTTATGGTGTTTTTGTTAGGAAAAGTGACATTTTTGAAGTTAAGAAAAATATCCCAATTCGTGTCTTTCATTAGGTATAACAAAACATTGCTAGAGAAAATATATTCCTAGATCCAATGGTACTTCATTCTCTTGTAATAAAAGCAGCTTGGGATCCAAGTCAATCAGCAGATGAGATTAGTGCAATAATTTGGCTGCCCTGACATTTTAAAAGTGGTTTTGACTGCATTTATAAAACATTTAATATATACTTAAATGTAGTGCAAACATATGACTACTTATTAAATTATAGAATGTAATAAAAAATGTTTATGTGTACATTAAAAATCAAGATGATGGAAATGACTCTACAATTGATAAAATTTTATTTCATCTCAGCTGGGAAACCTACATATAGACTTTACACCTTAGCAATCTTATTGTAAAACATTGTGAACTCTTGAAGGAAAGAGCCTTTATCTGCACTATCTAGAAGAGTTTATTATTTGGCCACTAAGGGTTTAACAAAATGTCTTTCTTCAAGTACAAGCATGGGCAGTACAATTCTTTTAGTATATTGTCTTGCCTCTGGCGAAAGGCAAAATCAACAAGACCCTTAATATGAAGGAGGACATGTAGAAAACCAAATTGTTTTGCACTGCTGACTGTCCAAGTATGCCGGTGCAGACAACGTCTTTCCATCTGTATGTCTTTGAAGCTGAGCCTTCCAAACTGAGTGCACACTTATGTCTAGGTCAGTCATAAGGCTGGAGCTTAAGTGTGACTTTAATGATGCACAGGATTCAAGTGTGGTTTTTGGCTTTTATGAAAAGTTCATACTATTTTACTCCTCTGAAAATAAATATTTCAGCTGCTCCTGTTTTCATTTATCAGGTTGGCCTTTCATGGGAGCCAGGAGGATAGAAAACACTAGACAAGGTCTTTTATACTCAAATTGTCTAACTAATTACACTGCCAACTATGCAACTATGGCAACTAATAGATTGATTTTACCTGAGAGCTATGAATTCCATGTTTAAAACTGGAAACTGTGATGGATGAAAAACCTAAGGAAAGGTAAACATCTCAGCACAATTTGCTGAAACAAATCCGCCAAAGGGCTACCGTGGTGCACTCGTAGGAGTTTCCTGAGTGCCAGAACTAAGGTTGAAGTGGCACACTGAGGTGCCACCTGGCACACTGCACTTGCAATGTGGATGCAGGGTCCTACAGCAATGAGCTTTTAGCCTGTGTGTGATGGATGCTTCAGACTGTGGAATGCTGCAAATCTAGTAGTGACAAAAATGCAATGTACATGTATGGTTTTAGAATAAGCACATCTCTGTGAAATAGATGGCTGCACTTCCCTCTTTGCACTGCCTTGTTCCATGATTTGAGAACTCCTTGTCTCATGGGGGAGAATGGCAAAAAATCCTGACCACACCAACATCTATCTTCTTTGACTCTTTCAGACATGTATCCTTCATGGAAGTACAAGAAAGGAACAAGAACTGAGCCACTAGTAAAGCTGGAGGGACTTTCTTTGTTCAAGATTGTTATGGTAAGGACTCATTAATCCTCATATACAGGAAAGCTGATCACGATATGACCATAACCTTGACCTCACCTGTGAGAGGTGCAGTGCAGAGGACAATGCATGAGACTCAGCAGTCAGCTCAGTCAGAGTAGACCTATAAAATAAATGTTACAATCAGTAGGGAAACATGTCCTTGTGAAATTCTTTTTTTGTAATGCTGGACTGAAATGAGGTGCAATTATTTTGGCAGGATGTTCAGAGAGATCCTTTCAAAGAAATCATTTGCTGAATGTGATGAGATTTTTTTAAGAGAGCTCTTCAGATTTTTTTTTTTTTACATTCCTGAAAAGACACACTGAAGCAAATGAATAATTGGCAGAACATGGAATATGTAACATGCTGTGTGAGAACTGTATTCTTTCAAATCATCACTTGTCAGAAATTAATTCCTTTGCTTCGGGACTTACAATTGAGAATGTAATGACTTAAATCTAACCACGTTAACTTGGATTCTCTGCGCTGTGTATCTGAGGAGAAATGGCACATTTTAAGTTGTTCAGTTGCTCAGATGAGCTTTCATTTGTTCTGATTTAAGTGTTCTTAAGAAGCTGTCATGTACTGAGGTTGTAAATATGATTTGAGGTACTGTGTGTTTTCAGGGCTAGTCTCCAAGGTTATCACCTCTTAGACTCTTGTCTTTAAGAATTCAAGGAACTCAGAATGATAACTTAAAGAAAATTGCTAACCTCTTCTGGAAACACAATATACGAGATATATAAAAATAGCTATATACGATTAAAATAGCTGCCTAATTGTAATCATGTGTTGTGGAATGTTTTCAGACAGTTTGTTCTTAATAGAAATTGTGCCTGATCACAGCCTTCTAACAGCTACTGCAAAACTTATTCTTTTAAACTGAGAAAACTGATTTCCAAACTAAGTTCTCTGATAAAAGTGTTGCGTGTTGCAGATGAGAACAAAACTCAGAGTGTGAAGGCTCTATTGCCTTGCAGCTGCCGAACAAAAAAGGCAGATGAAATTCTATAGGTCAGGCTAGTCTCAATTCACAGTCTCTTTACAGGGGATTTTGCTACTTCACTAGGTTAGAGGCATCAGAAAATCTGCTTTTCTCTTTCTCTCAGAGTCTTCATTCTTTGTTTTTGTTCATGAAGGTTTATTTTGAGCCCTGAATACAAAGCTCAGATAGGGACTTTTGTTTTTCTTTTTTTCTTTTTTTCTAGGATTGTTTCCATCTGACAGAATATTGGTTCCAATTTATGATTTCTGATTCTCAAAAGAGGGAGTATGATTTTACTGCTATCTGTATATGTCTGAAGTGGACAGCATCAGCAGACAACAAACTTGGACAAACATATATTTGGAAAAGAGAACTGTGAGCAATTTTTTCCCCTCAAATCCTTTGCAAATAGAAGAAAAACTTTTTTTTTTGTCTGTGAGCAATAAGTAAATTGTCTGTTTGGTCTCACTGCTTTGTAGAGATATTTTGGTAATTTGAGGTTTGGTGTTAATATGCACTTTTCCATTCTGCCCTATACTTACTCTTGCAAAGCGTTTCATAATATTTAATCATTATTTCATGTGCAAGATAGACTTCTACCAGAGATGCTATCATGACTACCATTAGTATTAACAAGAATTTGACAAAAATAAAAATAAATTTCTATCTAGAAGAACTATGTTTATTTGATGCAATTCATTTGATAACCATAAAAGCCTAATGTAAGAAAAAAAATTAATGTTTCTTAGGATTCACTAATATTTCCAAATGTGAGACTGCAACTAAATGATATATTTCAGTAGGATAGTTCTGATCCACAAAAAAGGAAGGAAGAATTTAATCTTTTACCTCAAAGTGCCATTCTTTTACATTCACCATTTAGTATTCATGTATCTAGCTTCAGGGTCATCCGTTCAAAAAGGATTTTCTAGCATATCTTCTGATAGGCAAACCTTTAAATTTTCAAGAGATGACTAGGGGAAGTATTACAGCAGTGATCTACTATACATTTTCCTACTTTATTTTCTTCCTTTCTAGTGTGTAAATTCCTCCAAGATTTTCCTTTATCTTACTGTTCAGAAAATAGTGTACTTGTGAAGAGTACTTGCATGGAGCAAGTGTGACAACAGGACAGCAGGAAATGGGGGTTGCAAATTTAACTAGTTTTATAATTAGTAATTATTTCAATAGGATATGAAATTTCCTATGTTTTTTATTGTCAGAGAGGCAGGGAGACCTGGACACAATGCGAATGACAGAAAGTTCTGTGGGAGCTCTGTTGGCATCAGTGTGTATAAGCTGCCAGTGTTCTCAGAGTTAAGAAAAATGAATCAGTGTAATAAATCAAAAAACAGTGGCTGGTGAATGGTGACAGGGACTAATGTGTGGATATTTTGATTAATAGAATCTCAGTCTATGTACACATGCTCTTACACACACTTATGCACTTTTCAGGCATGGGAAATGTTTTCCCATCTTTGCTCTCAGCGTGAACTGTTGTGCATATGTTATACAATCATCTATTTTTATGCTCTCATCTATGGAGTTCATGAATGTTATGAATATGGGTAATAAAGTGAGGACTCCTTGTTTTAAGGTAATACTTGATGAGGTGTTTTAGCTGTTACTGATTGCATCCATCATGCAGATGAAGATGTCCATTATAAATGCAGATAATCAGATCTTAGATATCTAAACTGTTTGAATGTGTAGAAGACAGACAACTTTTTTTACAAAACTTTTTTTTTCTAACAGCTGGGACTTATAATAACTATAATGGCCAATGTATGATCTGATAATTTAATACTTTTAGTGAATACTGAGATTCATTAAACTTGGTTTAAGTAAAACAGTTAAAGAAGATATTATATTTTCTGCAAGGAAGCTGACTGTAAGGACCAATGAAGTGTCAATTGCTTTCAACAAAAGGTGGGCACCTTTAGAGATATTGTTTGTAAAATTTGTGGGTTGAGATAAAGATACTTTATAGGACAGAAAAGAAAGGGATAATAATAATAATAGTAATAATAATACTATATGAAACAAATGAGGGAGAGCACAGTTGCTCACCACCTGCCAACCGATGGCCAGACAGTTCCTGAGTAGTGGTCTCGAGACAGCTTTCCTCTGAATTTTGTGTCACAGATACAAAGAATAGTAAGGACTTCTACAGTACACCGAAATGGAGCATCAAAGAAGGTGTTCCCCTCCTGATAAATAACACCGGTAAACTGGGAACAATGGATGAGGAGAGGCTGAGGTACTCAACAACTTTTTTTGCCTCAGTCTTCAATGGCAACCTATCTTCCCATATCTCTCGAGTGGATGGACAGCAGGATGAGGACTGGGGAAGCAAAGAGCTTCCCACTGTAAGTAGAGATCAGGTTCATGACCACCTGAGGAATCTGAACATACAAGTCTATGGGACCTGATGAGATTCATCCCAGAGTCCTGAGGGAATTGGCTGATGTAGTTGCTAAGGCAATCTTCATGGCATATGAAAAGTCATGGCAGTCAGATGAAGTCCCAGGTGACAGGAAAAAGAGAAAAATTCTACCTCTCTTTAAAAAGGGTAGAAAGGAGGACCCTGGGAACCAATGACCTGTCAACCTTACCTCTGTGCCTGGAAAAATCATTGAACAGATCCTCCTAGAAGCTATGCCAAGGCATGTGGAGACAGGGAGGTGATTTGAAACAGCCATCATGATTTCACCAAGGGCAAGTCCTGCCTGACCGACCAAGTGGTCTTCTATGATGGGGTGACTCCATCAGTGGACAAGAGAAGGGCTGCAGATGTCATTGAACTGGATTTCTTTAAAGTCTTTGACATTCCCTCCAAATTGGACAGAGATGGATCCCGTGGATGGACCGTTAGGTGGATATGGAATTGGTTGTATGGTTACATCCAGAGGGTAGTGGTCAATGGCTCAAATGTCGATGGACATCAGTGACAAGTGTTGTCCCTCAGGAGTCCATGTTGGGACCAGAGTTATTTAATATCTCCATTAATGACATAAATGAAGGGATCAAGTGCACCCTCAGCAATTTGCAGATGACATGAAGCTGAGTGGTGCTGTTGCCACACCTGGAGGATGGGATGCCATCCAGAGGGACCTGAATAAGCTCCAGAAGTGGGTCCATGGGAATCTCATGATGTTTAACAAGACCAAGGGCAAGGTGCTGCACCTGGGTTAGGACAATCCCTGGTATCATCACAGTCTGGGGGATGAAGAGATTGAGGGTAGCCCTGCTGAGAAGGACTTGGGGGTGTTGTGGGTGAGAGGCTGGACATGAGAGGGTGATTGTATCCTGCTTGAAATGTAATACCAATTGTATTAGTAGAATTCAATTCAGAAGACCTGAATTTTTCGGTTGTCATAAGTTTTTAGTCTCATAAACTTTAAAGCACTATCAGTCATTTGGTGGTAAAAGGATGATAAAACGTGACTCAGTTGGATGACTCTTCCCAGTGCAATCTATGCAAGGTAATCAGCCGCCTAAGGATACAGATATGAGTTCAGATAATCACTCAGGTCTTTGCAGACAAACCACTTATCGAGGAAATCCACAATGGATTCTGTAATTTTGGTTTTGGTTTGTTTGGTTTCTTTGTTTTCCTATTTATCTCCTTGTGCTGCAGAAGGTGAAATTCATGTCATGCCATGATTTTGTTGCCATGTGATAACTTCACTATCAATTTAGCGGTTCCTTCTAAGTTTCTTGCTTTGTCAGTCTTTATTACAAAATTAACTTTTTTTTCCTCAGTAAGCAGGGATGAGGCTTACAAAGTCTATGGCCTCTTCAGGAGGAACAGAATTTCTCTTGCAAGAAAGGACATGTGTTTCATGTTGGCATGTGGGAGAGCTAGGCAAGTGCAATGTCAGTGCAGCTAAATGCAGATAGTTTGTGGTAGTTCTTTAACAATATCAATTTGTTAGAGTAAAATTAATTCCGATTCTGTGCCTTTCCTCTCTGTTCAGATAAGCCTCACCCTAATCTACAGTTACACTAGATTCTGCTGTATTCATAGCTCCCATTCATACAGAGCCTGTTAACTTAATTCACGCCAATTTGCACGAGAACAACAGGCAGCCCTATGTCTTCAGAATCACCAGAACTGTGCTGAATTTTAAGGTAGAGGTTATTCATAGTCTTTACTCCTATGTGAGAAGGAAAATCTCCCTGGTCTAGTCAAGGTGCCTTTAAAAATACATTTTGCAAAAACGACATTTGCTTCTGTTGAGACTTGTTTATGCTGGCATTCAAGAGTGAGCACAAGTCAAAACCAGCAGAAAGCAAGCTTCAGCTCTATTCCATACAATATTCCACTGAAAAAACAGAAGGTAATGATAAAATTGAAGTCATTCACCAAAAGAATGTGGTGCGATGTCATTTTCCACAGTGCTCAGTGCTGTAAAAAAAAGAATAAAAAACGAAAAGCAAAAGTTGTAGCACAAGTCCCATGAAGTAATTAATCTACTTCAGATATGAGCAACAGTACTGTGAATTTCCACAAATAAATTCTACTGAAACAGGGAAATACAGCAATAGAATCTCCTCATCATTAGGAAAGAGAACAAAAGTTCAACTAACAGAGTAGTGATCTGAGACCATTTTTCTCATGATGAAGAAAAAGAATCTGTTTCATGTGGTGGTAAAACCATTTTTTCTTCCCGTTTCAAGCCTTCTCTTATTCAATTCATTAGTATTGACTTCAGTCATAAAGGAAAAATACAAAAACCGTCTCCTTTATTTTAGAAAGACAGCAAAATCCAGGATAACTTTATTCCAAAAATAACCTGAAGATGGCACAATAGGCACATGTTGCTCTCTGGTTTGCTTAAGGTCATACTGCAAAATGAGAGAATTTTTTGCTAAAATATTCTCCTCCTTTGGAAGAGCTCTTTAAAAAATAGAAGCAAAGGAGAAATTTAAACCTTTTAAAGCACAGCCTATCAATAAAATTATTTTACAAGTGGAACACAGGCTGTTAATTTCATGCTGCCTAAAAGATTAATATAAACAGGTGGGCAGACAGGGACTCATCACGGCTGGGTGTTATTGGCAAAAATAAGTTTAATTTGTGTTGTTTAGTTTTTATTGATACATTTCTTTTGTAATTATAAAACAACTGATAACCTAATCTGTTATCTCCAGCATAATGTATAATCTACACCTAAATGCCAATTTTTATGAGGCCCATTTTGACTTTGGGAGAGACATGATTACTTGCATAATCTCTATTTTATTAAAAGATAAGAAATATTATGGGACATTTTTATTAAAAAAGAAAATAGTGTCAAGTTGTATTAGTGAGTGAATAAATCTGCATTATAGATGAACTAACCATAAATACACTCTCCACAACACACTCAGGCACCCTGAAAATCTGGAGTTTATAAAACATAGAAGCAATTTCGCAGATGTGCTGTAGCTATGGGTGATTCAGCTTGCTATATCCAAGTATATACACTGTGCTTGGATTTTCAAAATGTGTTTAACAAAGGCCTTGTGCAGAATGCTTGTATGGAATCAAAGCTGTCCCTATGGCAAGAAGGAAGAGTTCCTTTGTGAATTTCCACCTGAAAGACCGAGAAACAAGAGGGTGGGACTAAATGAGCTGTTCTGAAGTGGTAGAAGGTTATCAGTGGAGACCCACAGAAGCCTTTACTAAAACCTTTGCTATTTCACATGTCCATAAACAACGAAGAAAGGAGTTGATAAAATTTACTGTCAAGACTACAATACGTAAGGCAGTAAAAAAGAAAGGCAGTGACAGTGAGCTGCAGAGGGATCCCCCTGTATTAAGTGACTGAACAGTATAAGAATAGTTGAAGTCCTATATGGGTAATTATATTCAATGTGATTTACATGGGGAAAACCAAGAGTAACCATATGTGCACAATAATGTGTTTTACAATGGCTGTTACCACTCAGAAAGGAGGTAGAGTTTGTACTCCAGGGGTGTACCAATATTGCAAACCACTGATTTTTACCAACACTTTCATTGGAAGCTGATAACAAGCAAAATTGGGGCTGTATACACAAAGGATAAAGGCACCTGAAGGAAGAGGGACTATCCTGAAAACAAACTTGGCACATGTGAAATGTTTTCTCAGCTGCCATCTACTGTGGCTGATGGTGAATTCCTTGGAGGTGAAGTCATCTAACTTCAGTAATAAAAATATCAAATGTCTAGTTTAAATAGTTTTATTTTGTCTCCTTCCATAGCCAGTGTAGACAACCATGCTCTTCCAGAGGAGGATTCACTCCATCCTGAACAGATATTTAGGGCAGATGAATTGAAATGCTCATCTCTCCATAAACTGTGTTGGCATACTGTAACTTATCACCACAATTATGCAGCTACAAGTGAAGTGTGGTTGTTGTTCTTCTTGTGCTGTAATAATTTAATTGACTGTTTTGTAGCTGTGTGGTCTCAAAGTTACATTGCCCCATACCTGAATGCTGGAGAGAATGAGGTAGGGAAGAGGAGAGCATGGGAACTTTTTCAGTTGGGTTCCTCTCTGAAGCCAGTGTACTGCAGGCTCTTGACAGCAATGAGCAGTGCCTAAGTGCCTTTCTGCTACTTGCTCCCAAACAGGGCATTCTCAGTGGAATCTCTTTTAATCTCGCCTCTAGGAGCTTTTTCTCTTCGTGTAAATATTCATGGGAGCACTGACTGAAATGCAGGTTTCCCAGGAGAACGTAGTACCCACAAGAGTCTCAAATCCTTCTCACTCTGCAGGCTCATATATTCTTTTCTGTATTTTAAATGTAGTGAAATGGCTTCAGAAAGGGAAGTTGAGGGATTTCTTTACAGGACACCTTGTCTCAGAAAAAGGAAAATGTGGACCCTCATTCTCACCCATGTCAGTGATCTCCCCCCTCGTTGCAGAGGGTTTGGGCTAGATGAACTTTTAAAACCTTTTTCAACCCAAACCATTCTATGATTCTATTTCAATATATGTTTTTTATAGTCTATATGAATGCTGTAATCTTGTCATTGGATGGTAGTGCCTGTACTGCACTTATATCTAAATTTTTGTGAGAACAATTTCTTGGGACATTTGATCCAAGAATAGTTCCTGGCAGTGGAAAGTAAATGGGAGAAAAGTTTTTATTCCATTGGACTTTTTTATTTTAGAACTTGTCCTCCTTCCCTTGCTGCTACACATTTCCTGTGAGCTGGTAGTAGCAGCTCTCTTTCCAGTGTAAAAGTTCTGGTAAGCCCCTTTCCGTAGGGCTAATTCTCTCTTTTCTTTATACTTTTCTATACCTGGCTGAGGGCTGTGAACTTTCCCAAACAGTAAGCATTTGAAAGAGAATTCACAAGTTTCTAGGGGAGGCGGGGGGGGGACACGACGACACCAGGCTGTCAGTATAGTGCCCCTCTGTGTTCCTTTACAACAGTTCTGCAGGCCAGATTTATCCTTGACTAGGATTTTTAGGGCTTTGGGATGGTTATCACAATTTTTGGATATAAAGATGGACATGAGTCACCATCCCTGAAGATGGTTAAGAGACATGTAGTTGTAGCACTGAGGGACATGGTTTAGTGGTGGATTTGTCAGTACTGGATTAGTGTGTGGACTCAGTGGTCTTAGAGGTCTTTTCCAGCCTAAATAATTCTATGATTCTGTACCAGCAGCAGAGCTCAGGCAAGGACAAAGGTTTTGGCTAAAGTACAGCTCCTGAACAAAGGAGGGAAAGCCAAGCTCCTCTTTGTTTCCAACAAAAATTTGATGGTTTTTCATTTTTCTGTTCCGTTATTTTACCATCTCCACATTAATCTATCCCACTGCCAGGATTTCTTCTGTTCCTCTGAAGGTGACTGAGGCATAGCTGTCTGATTTTCTTGGAAACTAACTACAACTGCCCATATGGACAATTAGGGTGCTCCAGCTGTGTGAGGGGCGTAATTTCCAGCTGCAGGGTGACAGTAAGTAGCTGGGGGTGGTAATTTCTCAAACTGCTCCAGCTACAATCACAACATATGCCTATGCCCTGAGGATTTTCAGTAAACTAACTGTATTTGTTAACAGTATTTAAAACATTTCTTATTTCAAATGTACAAAGTAAAAGCCAATACTGCAAATTTTGAGGTAACTTAATCTTACTGTAAGCAAAAATGCCAAGTATTTAAGGACAACAGCTGTGGCCACTGTGCTTGAAAGAACTTC
The DNA here is from genome assembly GCA_013397115.1 of Edolisoma coerulescens. Classification (NCBI taxonomy): domain Eukaryota; kingdom Metazoa; phylum Chordata; class Aves; order Passeriformes; family Campephagidae; genus Edolisoma; species Edolisoma coerulescens. The sequence goes on along the minus strand of VWZW01005505.1, from coordinate 2,040,570 downwards.
TACTACCATCTGGGAAAAGAGAAAACAAAATATTATGAAAATTTATACAGATCTCTAGCATGCTTCCTGAATCCACTTAAACTCTGCCACTCAATTTTCCTAATCAATCAAGTCTGTTAGTAGTGATGTTAAGATTTACAATACAGACTGGGTGCAGTGCAATTCTGGCAGAAGTGAAGCTGCTCCGAAAGTTTTCTTGAGAATTACTGTGTGTGCTTATAAAACTTTCACCATCCAAAATTAATGGATTTGCTACACATACTGAGTTTTAAACCTCTATAGGTTAATTTTGTGGCCTGTTCATTTATGGGTATATTTCCTCTGGAAAAAAAAAGGTAATATAAAAAATATAATTGTAATATAACAGTCTGCCTCTTAGAGTAATTGTATGTAGGATTTTATGAACCTGATATCCTGCTACTAAGATATAAATAGCAAGTCCTAGTCAGCTGTGGAAACTGATTGCAGTGCTGTTCTGCACACCTGTGTCTACCCAGGATTCAGGGCTCCAGAGGATGAGAATGGCAGCATGCAAATAGACAAGGCATTTAGTGGTGGCACTTCTGCCATGATGAGATTGCTTATGGCATGTAGGGCAACTAGCAATGCTAAGTATCTGTGAAATAAGGCCCCTGAATTACAGTCCTAAATATAGCTTTTGTGGTTTGCTTCAGGCTCTTAAATTTTGCTATTTTGACTTAGCTGCTTCCAGAACCATAGTTTACAATTTCTGGTGCAGAGTTCAGCCAACTTATAAGAGTTCGTGCAAAAAGACTTATTTCAGAAATTCTGATAGACCCCAAACTGTCATACACGTGCACTGTATAATGGATAGGAGTATTATTATCAAGAATTCTCAAGAGGAATCATGGTTATATTGCCTGATTTCACTGTCTAAAGTTTTTCATATAGTTAAGAAAAAGACTTACTCATTACTTCAGAAAATTCTGGTTCTTTTGAACTGTGCGTCAGTTGTAATGATTTTACATGCTGTGTAAATGACGATAAAATGTGTGTATACTGTATGATGAAATGGATTTGTTTGATAGCTTCAGCACAGTCATATTCAAAAGGATTTACCAACCAATGCTTTCAAAATACCATCTCTTGCTGGTTCTTTTATTGTTTCAAAATATTTTTGAAATGGGACAGTAATAACAATAATAATAACAATTTGTGGGTATGTTTCCTTTCAATTCTGAATCTGAGAGTACATGCATTAATAAATTAAGCCTCACAGCAACTCTATAATTTAAGAATATTTTTATTGAAGTTTGACAGATGGAGAAACAGAGGTACTGAGAATTTTAAATGCATTTGCAAAAGTGTGATTAGGCTGTACAGAAGAGAATATGAATACAGCATCTAGGGTACTTCAGAACAAGGGAGAATTTTCAAGAATAAGATGGATGCTCTTTTGAAAATGTGGTCCTACTCAGGATGTGCAGGCTGATGGCCTGAACTGGCATTATCAGCATGGCACAGGACTGCTCTTTGAAATATATTGATTTGACTCTGTGCTAGTTAAAGGATCTCACTGCTGCTGCTCTTTCCCTGTTATAGATCAGCATTCTGAAACCCCTGTCAACAGCAGATCGATATTTCGATGTTTCACTATAAACTAGTCCCCATACTTGAATTCATGTAAGGTGGTGTTTTTCAAGGTTATAGATTGTCCACATGGTGCCAATAACACTGCAAACATGCACAGAGCAAGTGACGACTGCTCATCTGCAGCTAGTCAGTGATTTTAATACAGAGTGAGCTGTTCCTGACTCAATTTTTTGGGATACCAGCACTAGAGATGGAAGCAGCTCCTGTTTTGTGTCAGACAACATATGCACACCAGCTGACACTTTGGGCAACACTCAGGTACAACTGAAAAGCATCTTGTGTACTGCTGAAGATGTGGCTGGGAGCACCTGCTCTGCTTAAGGTCAAGTGAATATTGGCAGCTGTGATGCCCTGTGAATTTCCTGGGTCTGTGCAGACTTGCTGTGTGTCCCAGTAGATGGAGATTCTGCTCATGTGCCAGATCTGAGCCAGCTTACTGACTCTTGGAAATTATTTGGAAGAGGTGAACACATCAACACCAGGGCAGCATTAAGGACTATGACAGCTTCCTTCTAAAAATCCTGGTGTCAGTCCTCAAGGCAGATCAGAAGACAAATAACCTTTTTGTCACCGGAAGTACTCTCCTTGACTGTCTGCAGATATAAGGAAAGCATTCCATTCTTTCTGTTCTTCCTTAATACAGAACCAGGACATTATGTAAAACCTCAAATGGTAGAACATTCATCATCAAAAAATTACTACAATGGCTCTTTAGTCTTTGATAAAGTATTAATTACCACCCAGCTGAGATAGATAGAAATGATCAAATTCAGCAGCACTTGTCACTTAACACTTTTCTTATTGTCAGAGTTTGAACCTCTCATTTTAATGCATATGTAGAAATGAATAAGCTTTGGTTTATAAGAAATTCAGAATTATTTCTTGCAATTATTCTGTGAATGACTAGATTGAAGACATCATTAAAAAATTACTCTAAATGATTTAGATTTATTTGAATATTCATTTTGTTCTTAAGTTAAGGGTTCATAGCAATAAGCAGAGGAAAAAGTGATGTAAATAAATTTCCCTTCATATTTTACATACAAATTTCAATCATAAAAAGAAGAGTTCTAATTTTTTTATTTTATAGGGGTTATATATGTTTTATATAGGGGTATATATATAATATATGTTATATGGTAATCAATTATGAATGTCTGTGGTACAAATATATTTATGGATAGAGATTCTTTATGTTCTTATTGGGTATATTTTGCTCAGGTTTACTGTTTCAGTTTTTTTATCTTCTAACACTGAGAATTAGCAATTTCTTGGAAAAAGGTGACTAAATTTCATTGCTCCAATTGACCTAAATTAACTCTACTCTGAGTGAAACTAAGAGGAAAAACTGTTGTGAAATTTCTTAAAGATACAAATAATAGCACAGAAATTTGAGCATAGTATGTTTTAAAAAAAGACAATTTAATAATTATTCTTCTATAAAGTCGTGTGGTTTAATGTTAAATCTTACAGTGTGCTTTTTTCCCACCCAGGTAATAGAGGAAATTTTCATTTCTATGTTTAGATTGTCTTTGGAATGTTTCTGAAAGTATACATCTGAATCATCTCGGATTGATGGGAAAAGATGTGGATGGTAGAAAGGAAAGCATTGTTTTCTGTTCACTATCTCCTTACTCAGTTGTGAGGAGTCAGGGCTGTGATTTACAGTGATCTCAGTTCAGCTGGCTGGGGCTTTGCCAGGTAAGCTACTGCAGCAGGAAGAGCACTATAGTCAACCTCCTCCCCCACATTCCTGGAGTGGTTCTTTCTTACCTCTTCATTTTCCACATGCAAGGGTTTAAAGTATGTAGTATAAACTGATTCCCTTACCTTTATGCTGTTCAAGGACTCCCTGCTCTGAAAAACTCTCAGCTGCTTGTTTAAAGCATTGTTAAGTGCTCATTGTGCTGTGGGAGTTAAAACACATTTAAGTAGGTCTGAGGCTCTTGCCCATTGTTTTAATTTAAAAAATATTTAGGCTATTGATTAGCTGGATTGGCTCTTGTCTATTTCCATATTTAGAAGACCTCTTTGAGTTTCCCTGGTGTGAGGGATTCTTTTCCCCATAAAAGTGCTGTAGATAAAAATAAAGGCACATCAATTATGTGAGAAGCAGGATTATGAAGAATGCAAATAATATGAAAATAAACTCAAGCCACAAGAAACACAGTGTTTATAACATTAGTTAAAATGCATGATGTTTTCAAGGCAGTGTATTGGAGTAAATTTCTTTGCAATTAAGTGAGAAATATAGTTTTAGGCCTACTTTGCTATGTCCAGAGTGTGGAGTTACAGAAATGTAGCTTCCAATTCCTTGTTCCCTTTGCTTTTCTGCACCATCTGGTTGATGAATGAGCTACTAACTACCTTTTTCCATTGCTTTTCCCAATGCATTCCTTTGTCATTAAGATCCCACACTTGAGAAAAAGTTTTTTCATTGCTTGCCTTTTTAGTCTTTGTATGAAACAGAATTACAAAGCTGTCAATTGAGTTTATGGAAACTGCTTTGGGGTCAGTGAACAGATGAATTTCGGTTTTTTGCTTTTGACATGGCACATCGTCCTACTTGGCTTTCTTGGAAGGTTTGTCCACCATCAGGGCTTCATCCTCCTTGAGTATTCTTAATTTTTTCAGCTTTCTCAGTCCCCTTCACCTTACAACTTTAGTCATATCCAACTAATTTGTCTTTGCTATTCATTCTTCATGTCTGGTTTATATATGAATTCTTTATATCCAGAGCAGTGCTGAAGATTCAATAATTTTTTTATTTGCTGATGGAGCTAAAATTTTTCCAAACTTCAATTGTCTTGCTGGCTGTGAACTCTGGAAAATTGCATTCTATATCATCTCATCCTTCCTCAAGCCCCTACCTAGTGCTTTATTCAGATCACTGCTGTTGAAACTTAGCCCACTGTTGTCATATTTAATTCCTATTTTTGCTGTTCTAATGTCTTTTCTTTCTTCTGTCTTTTGTTTGGGTTGTTAAGAGTTTAAGAAATCTGGTCCCTGCTCACTTGGCTTTGCCTTCCACAATCATCTTGTTTCCCCTCTATATTTCCCTACCAGTGGTCCTTGCATTTTTTTCTATTTCCATTTGTACTTTTTAATTATTTCCTAATATTCCCTTGGTTTGGAATATTCTTCTTTATCTCAAATGTAAAGTGTCCAGTTTTCTGCTTCAAGTTTCTGTTACTCAGAGTGTGCTGGTATTTGACTTGGCATACATTGCTTTTTCTGTGGTTCTTTCATAGATCACAGTCATGGAGTGTCAGGTTTATTAAAGGCAGAAATAAAGAGTTAATTTCATTCTCTAATGAGCAGATTAATTTCTAGAACACAAACCCTTCTCTAATTCATCTTGTATTCCCTGTATTCTGAATATTGCAGATAGGAATTTTTATACTCATCACTAATGGGCTTAACACTATGGCAGGTTTGAACAGGCACATGACAATAACTTTCATTTCACAAAGAATGGATATTGAAAGAGCAGGATAGGAGAGGAAAATAATGTTCATATGTATCCTTGAACACAACTTTGGCTGATTACAGCACGTTTTTGTATGTGGGTTTTATCCTAGCAGAAAATACGGTGTGAAAATAAACTCAGACCCTTAGCACCAGAGGTCACTAAACACAACCATTTCAAAGGGTCTCTAAACAGTACTCTAACTTTTTTTTTTTTTAACTGAACACTTCATTTACATTACTACAGTTAAAACCCTCAAGAGACAGCAGTAGGTGAGAAGCCATCTGCTTCTGTGTATAAATGGGGAAGGTGTCAACCGTGAAACTGCTCAGCTGAGACCATCCCTCATGATGCAGGAGCCTGTGCCTCACTGATGAGTGATAAATAGAACAAGGAAAGGATATATTGTTTTATTTCACTTTTACTCCAACTTGCCTTTGTAATCCAGGCATGATAAAAGGAAATAAGTTAGTTTTCAGACAAGTAGGTGATTATACCCTTGTGAGACAGGATGAGTTGCAAAACTTAAATTACCTGAGAAAAGTAAGCTTTAATTCAGAGACCAACATGTTAAATTGCAGGGGAAAGGTCATATATTAATGCAGAATGATTACTCGAATCTTAGCAGATGTATCTTTTTCAGAGACCCTCTGTCTTTGGTGGAAAATGTTTCACAAGACTTACCAGTACAAAAAAACCCCAACTGAATAAAGGGAAAAATGTCATGAAGTTCTCTGTCAAGAGACAAAAAGAAATTAAAGAACTTTTGGCTATCCGGCTCTGGATCTGTTGGAAAAACTAATGTATTGCTAGTTATGGTTGATTTAAATGGCTTTCCCTAAACATTTTGAGGGCTTTATGATGTTATCTTTCACGTCTATAATATGACATTCCTGCAAGACAGAATGGATTCAGCACAAGAAAAGATGGATAAGAAAAGATGGAGAAGAGATTGGATAGGGAGAGGTTTGGATCACTCCGTTGGGAGAAGAAGGATACAGACAAAATGGTCATCTTTCATGAAGAACATATTGCCCTGCACAGTCTGCAGTGGAGCTTAAGGCTCCCACTTCATGCTGTTCCTCTGATACCAGCAAGAACCTACAAATTTCACCTAATGTCCTGGTCCTTCCTGCTGCTGGTCCACACAGGACCTGATGAATTATTAGTGCTGTCAGCCACTCTTTCGGCTAAAGTAGCACAAAGCTTAATCTGGTACAAATCCTTGTTGCTCTCAGTTTCCTACCATGTGATAGAACTAGATTTTTTTAACTGAAATTTTACAGAATTTCAAAAAAGCTCAAATAAAAATTTTGTTAGAATCAAGAAGGAAAATAATTTCATAGTCAGGGAATTTCAGAATTTGCTTTACTTTCCTAATCATACTCCTGCCTTCTGCAAATGTACTATGCTGTGGCTTTAGTTGTATACTATATGTATGTTTTTAATCAAGGGTCTGTGTCATTGTACAAGATGAAAGAAATATGCACTAAAGGAAATTATTGTCTACAGATGAGAAATGAGTAGACCTTCTCAACCTTAATTTCTTTGCTCTTCAGTTCTCTGCAATCTTGTAGGAGTGTTGTGAACAGTGTTTAATGAATATTTTTAATTGTTTACCTACTGTGGTGATGAGCATGAGAGAAACTTATGAGGAAATTAACAATTCTGTCTTGAGAGAAGAGTTTGACTGGTGTGCAGTAAATAAGGCCTTGGGTCACACATTGAAAAATGAGGAGATAACAAAATATTGAGTAGTTGCTCATTATGTGAACGTTCTGTGCACTGAGCAAAGCAGAGGTCCTGTGAAAGAGAAAAGTGGTCACATAATTAGATTTTGTCAATAACTTTATGCACAAAGAATGAAGGAGGGACAGGAAAATTAAGGATGGGCATTTCTTAACATTTAAAGCTTTCTTCAATAGTCTTACGGTATGCTTTCTACATAATTTGGATTTTTGTGTGTGTATTTGCCCTCTGTGTGTATGCGAAAGAAATTTTCCATGGCTTTGAAATGCATAAACTATTGAAAGCTGACATGATAAATGAACATTACTTAAATGAACATTCAGTCTTAAATCTGTTGTATCTGGCCTTTCCAAGGAGAATTTTAACAATAAATAATAAGATGAAAAACACATTGTGTCTTTCAAAGTAGTTCACTCCCTTTTCCTTCAGATTGTTTCCTTCAGTACTTAGTAGCTCTTGGATTAATGTGATTATTCTGAAAATGCCAATTTAAAAAGAGCTGTTCGCCATCAAAGATTACTTCTCAAGTAAACTGTTAGGTGTGTTCACAAAAATAAATAATTTCTGAACAAACAGATGGACTTAATTTCTATCAGATGATCAAAGGTTTATAATGCATGGTCACACTTCTATTTGTGATACCAGCGTAACAAATTTCTGTAGACTGATTTTTTTGGACAAAGGGGTGATCCTTTGAAATACTTACTGGCTTCTCTGTCAATAGGTCTAGGGGAGAGGTTATCAGGTAACATCTTTGCAAGTGTGGTGAAGGAATGAATACACGTTTTTGAGCTTTTATTTGACAATGGATGTTTTAAAGGGACTTGGAAGATGGGGAATTGTGAAGTGTTTGCTTGGATTTTAAATTGAAACTCAAATTCTGGAATACGTGTCTTTGTCGAAGAAATGTGTGCTCAGTTTTTGGATGAAAATGAATAGAAGATGCCACTAAAATATGTGATGCCACTAATACATAGGTAAAGAATTGAAGCTAAAGAATAGATTATTTGTATATATTTTCAAAATGCTGAGTAAATAATAGGAGATGCTTTATGTGCTAGATAAGTTGAGATACTTATTCTAAAAACTTGTTAGATCTGTGGCAGTTTTAGTGTGCATTTTGTCCCTAATTGTCAATCAGAGTCTCCTTATAAATTTTAAGCACGCACGCACATTTAGTTGGCCACTGCAAAGAAGAACTAAGACTATTTTTGTTGCTGTTGTTGAAGAGTCATGGCCATGGAAAACAAAAGACTGAGCTGTAGTAAAGCAATTATCTGTAGTAGTTCCAGACCACAAAATCTGTTTTGAAAAATAATAGGCCTTCTCCTAGACTTCCTATCAATATCTTCACTTAGTTTTTAGCATTTATGCATTTGTATTTGATATTGCTCATTCAGCAATATATCTAAATACCTTCACAATAGTTTTCACCCATGAATATACTCAAAAAAATTACTTACCAGTCTTTCAATGTAAAATTGTCTTACTAATATTATCCATGATTTGGCAATTGGCTTCACTGCATAGTATTTCATAGAGCTATAGGGTTTCTTCTTTACTCATAATGTTTTCTTCAAAAACCAGAAAATGAATTTTTATGCTTTCTGATTTGAAAATATGATCTATCTTAAAAATTGGAGCTATTTTCTTCCCAGGGAATTTAACGGATTATATGGAGCAGAAGACTATATCTTTAGTGATACTTTCCACTGTATTTCAAGACCAGATCTGAATGTGTGGGGATTTCTGTCACATATTATTACTGGGGAACAATTGGATTTTCTAGATTATTTTGGCAGTAACTGTAACAATGGCTATATTTCTTTTGATGTTTTTTCCCAGATAGTTTATTTTTATCTTGACATTTTGCCCATCCTGTGAATCTCATCATGGGAAAGAAACAGCAGTTTGTCTCAGAGCAGTTCAATTTCAATCTCTAGGTGACAAGTTGATATTTCTCTCCTCTTGAAGAAGCTTTTAATATGATGTGTTAAATGTCAAGGAAACTCTTCAATATATATTGAACTTTACTAACCTTATTTCTCTTAATATTAATGACATATTGACAGCATGTTTTGAAAAATGAACACTTCTCACAGATGTCAGGATCCTGCACTTGCATTATTCCTACAGGAATCCCACATTCCAGTTGTTATTGTTCAGAGCTGTAGCAATTTTTCCTTTACAAAGACTTTTACAGACTTCTAAAAAATGCATTTCATAAGTTTTTCTTCATTATTGGATGCTGCCAGTGCTGATCTAATAGATTAGAGATCACAAGTTGGTGAGTAATTTTGTAAGTTAGCTTCGAATGATAATTTTAATTTGGGGTCTGAAGTTTCTGAAGCTAGTTCTCCTAAATTGATCTATTGATCTTATAAATCTAGGTGACTAAGTGAAGGTATCCCATAAGGGCTATCGCCTGTGAGAACAAAATGGAATTTTTGTCAGGGAAAACAGCAAGTATCTGCATTGGAGTCAAGCTCTCGATTCATGATGAGCAGTGCTGAGGGTCCACAGGAGAAAATAGCTCTATGGAGACGTTCAAAAAGAAGAATCGATATTTTCTCAAACAAATCTCATAAAGTGCATCCTAAAATAAGGGTTCACTGAGCTGCCTAAACATTGGCACCTGGAGCTGTTTGCAGCGCCGCAGGCTGCGACGCCTCTATCAGGTGCAAGGTCTGATAGAGGGAGACCTTCTGCAGCTCCATCTGACATGTAGAAAGGGTGCCCGTGGATATCTGCAAGAGTGCCAGCTGCATGTGTCATGTTGAGGTGAATTCTTAAGGACACCTGCATGTTTCTCTGGGCCCCAGAGGTGCTGTGTCCTCCACTGAGTGCAATGAGATTTCAATCCTTTAACTCACATGTTGCTGTCTGTACACAGACACATCGTCTTATGTGCACCTGAAACTTAGACATAAAGTTTCCTTCTAGAGCAGATCACATATGGCTTCTTCTAGCTTCTCATGCTCTTTCTGTTCATTGCACATTAATACATATTAGTGTATTCTTCCAGACATATTAAAAAAAACCCCATTGAACATCATCCTATTTGGACAAAATTCACCTGAGTATGTATTTGGAAGAAGTTCTACTTCGAACACCTTAAAGCCAGTTTAAGGATTTTGTTGCAGTCAGAGAGAATATTTGCACAGTGTTAACAATTTTTAGTAGTGGCTCAAAATTCATTACTTTTGGGAAATTTCTTCTCTGTTTGCATGCAAACAGAGGTAGGCTCCAAGAACTCAGAAAACAGAATTAATTAAAATTTGGGTTTTCTCTAAAATACCTGTAACATTTGGCAAGAAACATGGTGGTTCTCAAATGCCAATTTTTGATTTATTGTTACAATTCCATCTCAATGATATTTATATAGGCTGTTAAAATATGTGGACTACAGAACTTAACCATGGAGCTTAAACATATGCTGCTTTTTGTCAACCATTTATTTTCTTATTCCTTGTTTCTGTTTCTGCCTTTGCTAAGTTTGCCAAATATGTTATCCAAGATTTTGCATTGACTGTCTCTCATTGAAGGAAAAGTGCAATTATTGAATTTGAATTCTGCTGAATAGTTTTGTGCACATCTTACTTTCTCTTTAATACCAGATAATATAATGTTAAATGCAATTTATGTCCAATACAGTCAAACATATAATCTGTATTACTAGGAAGAATAATTTAATACAGTTGTGGTGATTTAAATATATTTGTGACGCTCTTAAATTACATTGAAGTACAAGCAACTACAAATGATTCAGTATGTTTTTTTCCCCTTTAATTTAAAAAAATCCTGAGCTACAGATCCAGAGATATGTTCGTTTAGTTTCGGTCATTAGCGTGTTTTTTAATAATTTTTTTAATGTACAAGAAGGAAAATCATTAGAAAGGAAAAGTTTTTTCATTCCCATGAGAAGTCTGATACATGATAGAAACATATTACACCTGTCTATGGAAAAGCAGTGCCTGCTCCCATTTATAGCATACTGTACTTGCTTAGAGCACTAAAAGCATTTGTTTAGAAGGGAGGGGATTAGAGTTAGCAGCAAACAATGTGCAAAACCCATTTGTTTGTTTACTTATTTATTGTGAACTATTCAGAAAGATCTATCCTGACTCTCAGAGTCTTCATGAATATTTAAACTTTAACATAAGGATAAATATTCTTGGTAGAAAAAGTCAAGATTGCCCACGGCCACAGCATTCTATCAGTATCATAGATAGTTGCTTAGATCTTAAACCCCATAGCATAAAAAGTAATGTTGAGTAATCAGTTGTCTCAGGCTGCCCGCTGAGAAAACCCCACTAAACTATTTGCCATTATTATTCACAGTTGTTATTGCAACACAATCAAGGGCAATATAAGTTTATGGAAAGTATACATCTATGCATAAGGAAGGCTATGTCAGGGATGATGACGAGAGCCTTGCACCCCAAGGGCTGGGCTTTCAGCCTGAAGGATGTTCAGAAAAAGCTGCGAGGTACCTGTGCTGTATCTGGGCTGGAAGAGTGGAAGCACATCTTGCTTCCTGTGGCTGCTCATCGCTGTCCTGCCTCTGCTGATTTCAGGACACACGGCAGAGCACAGATGATGAATAAATTACATATAGCCTCAGAGACCTGCCTGCACTGTGGGTGAGAGGAAGAAAACACGATTGTTCAGTGCTGGCTCCTGGAAACTGTCAATGTTGCCACCAGTCCTGGAGTTGGGGATGTCCCCTCTCACAGACACTGCCACTACCACTATCACTGCTACTACCACTGCCACACCACTGCACATAAAAGTGACAGTTTTAGTTTTCTGAGAGTATTTCAGATTGCTACAGGGTGTTGTATAGCTCTGTGGTGAAACAGGAGAAAGAAAGATGGGAGAATCCTGATGTCCCACCAGCATAGTACAAAGGCAAGGCTGGGTTCTTCAGTTGCAGAATTCAATGCTTGGGATCAACAGGAATTGAAGTGTCAGTCTGTTGTCAATTCTCAAATTCCCATCTCAGTTACACTAGCTGTAAGTTGGAGCAACTCTAAAAGAATTCACAAAAGATAGTCTGGATTTATGTGAGTGCATCTGGGGACAGTGTTTTGCTCTGTTTTTGCATACAAATTATTTGCCTCAGCTTTCCAGAAAAAAGGCTTCACTTAATGGCAATGCAACACAATTGTTTGTGTTTTTTGCTGAGGTGTTTTGTTTGTTTGTTCTGTTTTGTTTCCATTGCACAGTGTCCTTTAAGTATTCAGAAAACAATCTGTGGCTATTTATAATCTTGTAAACTGGATCAACTGTTCTCTTTCTCGGTGCTTCATTTAATGTGAGAATGATGGAGAAGGCAGCATTGTTAATTTTAATAAAATTAACTTTGTAGCATTATTTCAATGCCTTACAATAAGTTTCTATGATGCCCCAGGGGCAGCTCTGTTTGTACTCAAGTGTCTTGATCACAGTTTTTTTAGAGTAGAATCACTTGGCNTTAATAGCCTGAACTCAAGCTGTTTTGTAGCTGCCCTATGATACAAATAGATGCACTCTTGGGGCACTGATTAAAATTTGTATGTTTTAGAAATATGTTCCTAGAATCACGTTGCCACAGGAGTATCTCTGAACTATCAGCGTCTGTGCTATTTTCACATCAAAGTGCAAACAGGAAATATTCTGAAGCACAGATAACTTATAGTCTTCTTAAAATACTGTTTATGCATACTAATTAGTTGCAACCATGGGAAGTAGTATTAACAGTATACTTTTCATTTTAAACCAGGCACTCTTGTGCTCCACTTGATTAATTGTCACAGACTGTAATTTTATCATAGTTAAAACTGATTCAAGCCCATTTCCCTGTAGTAATATATATTTTTTTTTCGTTTGGAGAAATTAATATTCCTCAAAATCTAATTAATGATCTCCAAAGAATCATTTGCATGGAGGGTGTTAGAGTTTTACAGCAATTATGCATTGTATGTAACTCATTAAAAGGTCCATTTTCATTACTGGATTTAGTGATGAGGTGACAGGCGTAACCACTCCAACTGGCCGGGCAAAATGCAAAGTGAGACTGGGAAATCGTTCATTCTAATGCCATCAGTGTAGCCAAGTTATTTCTCTAGCATGAAATTTTTAGAAAGAAAATGTCTCTGAAATTAACAGTAAGGTCTTTTGAAGGTTACCTGTTGCCTGACAAAAATTATAGCAAATTACTTCCATTCAAAGAAGGATGCATCCGATGGTTTTCTGAGGGATCCAGCTCATGGGCTGGATCCTGCTACATTTCATTCTCACTGAGTAATATCACCATCAATCGTCCCTTGATTTGAATCATCCTGAACCACAAGATACGATGCAGTGTGGGAAAGGGTGGGCAACATTCACTGGTGGGATGTTGAGCAATGAGATCTCGACCACCAGTTCTTCTCCAAACCTGTATCAATCACTCTTCTGATAATGGGAAAAATTAGAAGCACTTTTCTTTTATCTTTTTTTACAGTGATATTTTGCATAAAAGTTTGGCTCAGAAATTGATCTTTAGTTCTGTTACACTGGAAGTGTCTGTGCATAACAAACTTTAATATGTTTAATTTGTCTGAGGCATCATTAAAGCCCACCGGGCTAGCTGTGCACAAGGAAGCATAATTCATGGCAGACAGGAGATCCATTCATTATTCCTGCCATAATTACAGCAAGAGCATTATTGATAAATCAAACAGCAGTAATAATTCTTTTTAAAAAATGCCGTTTCTGTGGCTTTCTAATGAAACAGGAAGATACTGTATGTAAAATCAATCTTCCCAATTCCACATTTATTGGGATTTCTGAGATGCAGAACAAAAACATTCTCACCTTTTCCCTGTATTTCATGTGTATATTTCATCTCAGGCAGTATTAATATATAAAGAGTCACACAATACAGCTCAAAACATGCAAACTATGCGTTTTGTCTCTTTCATTCCCACCAGCACATTCCCCAATAAATCAGTGATAATAATATCTGAGGTACTAATACAGAAAAACACTTAAGAACATACTTAACCTTAAACACACCGGTAGTCTCATTATAATCAGCGAGACTCCTCATGCTTTAAATTTAAGCTCATATTTAAGTGCTTTGTTGAATCACAGCCAAAATGAAATAGTACAAACCAAGGTGTTTTCTGCATTGAAATACAAGTACGAATACAGGGCATTAACACTGTGGCTTACCCTGATGAAAAAACGCTCCTGGAAGTGTGAAATACAAGAACACTATTAATTCAACCTCATGGGGCTTTAGTATAGCAATGCATGCTCTATAGATGGGATTTTCAAGGCTGAATGTATTTAGAAGTGCTAAGCACAGGCAAACAGAAGAATGGTTGTCCTGGCAATCATTCGTGATTACTGCGTTCACTACGATTGCCAACGTATCCAATTATACCTGTCTGTTCTTAGCATGTATTTTCTGTGTTTTAAAACCCAAAGAGTCTGATTCCACCACGCAAGTAATATCACAGCACAATTTGTACAATGAGTCTGTGGCAGTGTTTTGGTTTATCACAACAGCAGAAATACTAAATAACAACAATCTTTTATCTCGTACTGGAAGGAGATTATCTGAGCTAATCAGGTCTTTGATTTTTTATGTTTAATACACCTTTACATTCAGATTCCCAGAGAGATGTGCAAATTTGCTCCAAATGCTAAGAAAAAAAAATACTAACATATTTTTTTTTAATCCTCAAATGAGATAAGCGGTTTTTGCTCTTTATATTTAAAAAGATGCATCCAATATACAATCTATTTCTGAATACAAGTTAGCCCAATGGCAATCTCACTGGAGTTTTAATATTTTACAAGTGTGATCTAAGGCTAATTTGTATCTGCATATAAAATAAAGGCAATTAAAGAAGGAAAGAGGAAGGAGAATCTGATGTATTATCTCTCCTATTATTCTTGATTAATTTGGATAACTTTAAAGAACTAATTATTTTTCCTACTAGGATATTTGAGGTAGCATTTCATCCTTCTGGGTATACTCAGTTGTACTTTAATTCTACTTTAACCTGACTAGTAATTTCAGAGTTTGTATACTTACTAATCATCACGCAAAATATTTTCTCTCAGGATGGCGATCTTTGAGCTACGTTATGGTTATTTTTGAAACAAGTTAGCTGGTATTGAAACAGAAGTATCACTACTAAACTAAATAGTTGCCAGTAGTCAGAAGCCTATAGTATGCAAATACTACTGCTAAAATTTTAATCTGATTTATCATTATGTAGAAAATGAACTAAAATGCTACCAACGCCTGAGTTAATGCAAGCTTCATGAACTCCTCATGAAATTGCTCTAGTGCTGATGGTGTCCCAAAGCTCAAGAGCTTTGGGGATTTTTTTTTGGCTTTCTTTTTTCCCCAGACCAGAAGCGAATGAACTGCTCTGTTCCTAAACACATGCCATAGTAGGATGTAGCTTTTGGATCTGGAATTTTTACTTGGAGTTGCCATTTAATTTTCTTAGGTCAGAAAATGCCTGAAATTACACATGTACACACACCCCTACCCCCATCTCTAAGCTTCTGCTTAGTTTGTGTGAAGCCAACACAAGTTCATGGGGACCTAAGAAAACAAAGAGAAATCAAGAGTGTAAATAATACATCTCTCATAATACAGCTGTGGAAAAAGCAGAAGTCTAGGCTTCAAAAGATAAATTTTTTGAAGACCAAGGATGAAAACTGCTGAAACTGCAGCCCTCATATGAATACATCTTTTTGCTCTTCACTGGGACATATGATAACTACTCACTCTCTTCTTCCATACATATAATACTAAATTAAAGGTAGGATGCATGGACAACTTGATGCTGATGATCTAGAAAAGACAACCAGACAAAAGTCTGGATTCAGAGCTAGCTTTGCAATAGTTCAAGATGATACTCAAGATTTTTAAGCAAAAAACCCTCTTCATCCATGTTCCCAGAACATGTCTGACAAAAGCTATAAAGGAGCAATTGCATTCCAGTTGCTATCTTCGTGAGCAATAAGGAACATCTGTTTGAGAGAACAATAAAATAATCTGCTTGCTGGCAACATTTTTTTAAAAGTTTCCAATAGGGAGAAATCTTTGTATGGCTGAAATATATGGGTTTACATCTCTCTTGCTTATTTTTAAGTAGTTCATGTCTTACGGTTTTTCTTTGCCTGTTCCTACAAATTTCTAAATTCATGGCTTCAAGTGTATTTTGTAGCAGTAAGTCTCATAGGATTTTTTTTTCTTTTTGCTCAGAATTTTTTATCTTATCATTTATCACATTTTGTAATCATGAAAAATATCCATATCCAACTTTTGTCCAGAATTTTCTGCATATTTCCCTTATTTTCCTGGGTTTTTTTCCTTCTCAGTGAAGGGACGACCAGCATGTCCTTGTCTTCCTGTTTCCCCTTCAGATGAGAATTTTACCAAGACCACAATAATTTTGGTGGGATCACTAAGGCCTCTCCTGTGTTTCCAGCAGCATTAGTGCACATGACTGGATTTAAGCAGCCCTTATATAGTCTCAGAAATTGATCGAGAACCTGTTTAAAGTCACCAAAGACATTCCAGTTGACAGCAGTTTGTATGAGACTCTTATAAGATAATGAATATTAGAGCAAGTTGAAGAGCATTAACTAATAATAATAATAAAAAAAATTACTTGAGGGAGTTTTTTTTAGTGTAGCATTTGTTGTCCAGTCATGTGTTCTGATATTTGATTAAGCATTTATTAATTATTGCTAAGTAGCACCTGCTATTAATTTCCATTCTCCCGTTGTTTTAAAAATATTTATTCAGTGTTTATTTTATCTGTTGCTCAGTCATACTTTGTTCTTGTATGCACACCACACTTTCTTCTCATGTAATGAACACCTAAAAATTAGTAATTGGAACATAAATGATGAACAAAGCACAAGGAATGGAACTCCTAGACAAATAAGAGACTCTTGAGATGTGCAAATAAGTTTTTGACTATGAGTGGTAACACCAGCATTTCTGAGTGACTAATATTATAATGTCACAGAGACAAGAAAGTTGAAGAAGACTGAATAATGAGGGAAAAATATTTTTTAATATTTTACTCGGGGATCTAGATAAATATATATATGTATTTCTTTGTATTATTTCTCGTGTATCATAGAATCATAGAATGGCTTGTGTTCAAGGGGACCTTAAAGCTCTTCTAGTTCCAACTGTCCTGCCATGGGCAGGGACACCATCCAATAGTCCAGATTGCTCAGAACACCATCCAGCCTGGCCTTGAACACTTCTGCACCCACAGCTTCCCTGGGCAACCTGTTCTAGTGCCTCACCACCCTCACTGTAAAGAAATGTTGTGCACATGTATGTATATGTCTATGAGTGTAGGGGAGAGGTTTAAAAAGATATTAATTGTATTAGGAATTTTAAGAGTACAATTATTTGTTAGTAACATATCTGACTAAGTGCAGGTACAGATTTAGCTGAAATCAAGGGACCTATTTACATCCATTCTAGGGCAGTGCTTCAGCTTTTATAATGGAAACTCTCTGTTGTGATGTGGTGTTTCCTCTCTTGAACGGTCTGTTTCATTTGTCTAGTTTCCTCTAAGACTCTGGATTAAATGAAATAGTCTATCAGGGTGTTTCCAGTGGAAATGATCAAGCACTTCACTCTGTTAACTTGCCCAAACAGAAAGACCATATTGAAGCTTACAAATATGTTTAGACCTGAATCAAAATGACCACACAGATGCATGAAAGAATATAAGTTTGAAAATGGCACAGACAGTGTCCCAAGTCCAAATGACACTAGATATTCCCAGAAATCTTAAGCTGAGCTCTTATAAAAATATGACAGTTAGATTTTAAATCAAGCAGAAGGAAGGATGGAAAACAAATCTTCCAAGGTCCTTGAATGAGTACAAATATAGAAATTCAAAGAAATCATTTCTGTAACATTCTGAGTCCAGAATATAAATGTGTCATTTTGTAGAGAGGGCTGAAGAACATGGTATTTCAATTGGATGTCAAAATAGCAGCAAAGTTTTTAAACCTGTATCAGCAGGATTGTGAAGGATTGAAGGGTTGAAATTAATTATTTGAATAATACTAGTCTCTTTTCCCTAAGGAGTAAAGTTTTTTTGCATATCACTTATGAAACAATACAGTACATCTAACTCCATTTAGACATTAACATTAATTGCTAATGGTTTCCTTTTACAGATTCTAAATGGTGTATTTATTGAATCATCCTAAACTTGCTCCTTCAGGGGGATGTAAGAATAAGCTTGTGTATCCTTAGGAGCAAACTGCAAATCAGCAGTTCAGTGCTGCCTAAGATTGTCTGTTGTGGTGGTTTTTTTGGTTTCATTGTGTTTTTAATTTTTTTTTTTAATTACTAACATACATCAAGTTTATGTTAATTATATGAAAACATAACAGAGATACTCAGTAGCATTTAAGGAACTTTAAGTAATTAACCTAGTTCTAAGATGCAAAATGCTAGAAGACTCAGCACATTAAAGTAGGTGCAAAAATATAATGAAACACTTGGTTTTACTGGTACTCAGCTTTTCTATGAAACTAAGTTAAACTCGTTTTCCTAAATATGTTAATGAACTTTCTTCAAATATCATCTTCTTTTTTCTCTGTCTTTCTCACGTCTATAGATTTCTTTTCCATGCTTGTGCAATCATCTAAAAAGTCACCTTTACTTCATTGGAAATGTCACTTGAATTTGTTTATGTTTCATTAAATGTACAACACAAAGCATTTATTTTTCAATCTGGATGATGACTTTGTAAATTTTTATTCAGAACAAAACAATGAAGAGCAAATATATATTCTGCAAGAGAGAAAATGACCAGGTGGCCAGTTATCCTGAAACAATCAGTGGAAAATGATTTAGCATACCACTCACCAACACAATCCCAGGAGCATTGACTGAGTATTAGTGATGGTTGAGATAATTTCTTATTTTGAAATATCTTCACCGTTATATAATGCTCTGCAACATATTAACTTACAGAAACCTTTAAATAAATGAAATTAATTTATATTTTAATCAAATACACTCTGGTTATAGAAGGAAGTGAGCTTCTTTATTTCAGAAGATATTTCAAATTTATAACCAGGAATTACAGTGTGTATGGACTCAATAGATCTAATGCAAGGCTACACAGTTCCACAATTTGACAATACTGAGATATTCTCATGTTGAGTTATGGAAGAAAAGGCAAATGAATCCACAAAATTATTCTAGGTGTTGCAGAAATGCATGAATCAAATTGTATTTTTCTTTTTCTGAAAATGTACGTGTGCAGTGATTTTTAATGAAAGCATTCTAAAAGAAGATGCATAACCACCAGCTTAGAAGTCTAGTTAAAAAAGAAAAAGCATAGAAAGTTACAATGCAAGCATTTTCTTTTGCCTTTTAAGAAGAGATAGGGAATAAAAAAAGATTAACACAAACTACTGACCTACTAGTGAGTACTTTCAATAAGAAGCGTGTCTAGCTTCTGCATTGCAAAACAGCTTGAATAAGAATGTAAAAGTCATGACAAATCACTTTTTCCTATAACATAAAAGCATTATTTTCTCCTTAATTCTTTCCTTTGAAAAATCTGTGGTCTTGCTCAAAAAGATATTTTTGTTCAGTTTTAATGAATAGGCGTGTCTCTGGATGGTCCTGTCTTGACAGCTGTGAAGTCCTTTTATCTACAGAGCCATACACCTGGGCAGTGGCATTGCTTGTATCACCAAGATGCCACCCTTATACCTTTATCTCAGGTAATGACAGGTTGGTTCTTTCTCCTTGACTCATCATTTCCCTCGGTCCCTGTCATGAGAGAGACGCAGCACACACCAATTAGAATCAGATGTGGCAGCGGTGTTTCTGAGCCAGCCTTGTTTGGCCTTTGGGAAGTGAGCTGTGTGCTCCACGCTCCTTACTGCAGACATGGTAGCACCCATCTGATAGCAACGTGAGTTGCTCACTCTTTCCTGCTTGACCTGGGTGAAGCCTGAGCCAGAAATGCAGTATTCAAAGTACTTGTACTGCACTATATGTCTATCAAGTCTTTCGATCCTTTTGGAGAGAGATTGCAAGAAGAATTAAGGAAAAGGATCCGGTGGCATATTTTTTGTTATCTTCATGTAATGAGGTTGAATTTTAACAACAAATGAAACAGGTTCAAAAAATTTCTTTTTGTCAGGTAACATTTCTGTCAACAGAAAAACAAAATTTATTGCAAAGGTATGCAGCACCTCCTTCCTGAGTTAAAAAACATTTTGAAACAAACGATTGCTATCTGCTTATTACATAACAAAACCAAGTATGGTTACTCTAGGAATTCCAGAAAGAAAGGACACTGTAGTAACCTCTACTGAGTCATTTGGTCAAAATCCAAACTTTGCAGTTTTAGCTTTCAGCAGATTTTAAAATTTAATCTTAAACATTCAAGGCATAGTGTTTGCATCATCCTGATTACTGTTAGATGGAATGAAAAATGGTGATTCTGCAAAAATCTTGTAATTTAATTTGTATTTAAAGACCTCCAAATGCATTTTAATTAACATTATATCCCTACTTACTGGCAAAGTGGTTTTAGTCTGTACATTTTTTAGGAATGCTATTTAAATCTAGAGTATACAGTAGAGTTTTGTACCAGAGCTCATAAAATTCTTTTTTTCTCAATGGCAGAAGAGTCTGTGGGAATACCTGTGTTGTGTCTTAGTCCTGATTGCAATTAAGGCATGGAGAATAAAGCCTAGGTTCCCTCTGGTGGCCCTGTGAACACTCAGAGCAGAAAGAAAGCAAAAAGCATTCCTGTGGGCAAAGTTCCCATCGTGCTCTGGTCGTGTACTCACATGTAAAGAGATTGGGAGGAGTAGCTACTGATTTTGCCCCACTTCTGACTGCTACTAAATAAGTGTAAGAAGGGGCAAATGGAATGTCAGGAGCCCTCTTCCTCTGAAGAAGAAAGGTAATTCTCAGGAAGTACAACTTGTTTTCCACAGTTATGTCCAAATCTGGTCTGTCCGTAAATAAAAATGATCATAATCTGCAGTTTTCCTAAATGTTGCTAGTACAAAATATTATCACTGCAAATTTTATGCTACGGTCTGGCAGTCCCTGCTCTCTGATTCTCCGAGATTTCTGAGCTGGTAAAAGGGAAAAAAATACTACTTTTCCTGCTTGTCTCAGAAGAGAAAGAAAAAAATTTCAGAACAGAGGAGTGGGAAAAGGCTTTTAGGACTAAATGGTTGTTCCAGGTAGCATTTTTAAATTTTTCTTTTCCCCAGTAGCAATTGCAGCTTAAATAGAACCTTATCTCCTTTACCTCTAGTCTTGTTATCCTTTCCCCACTCTTTTCCCTCAGCTGTGGCAAAAGTTGTTCATCGAATTGAGTTGAGAACAGAATGCAGAAATGATCTTGGTTAAAGATACTCTTGCAGGAGAAACAATTGCCAGTTTCTAAAATCTGGTTCACAAAAGGATTTACAGATTGTGAAGTTAATGTCCTGGTGGGGATCAGTTTCCAAGAATGAGCTGGGGAATAAAATTCAAGTAAGTGGCTCAGCTACAAAGAAAAAGATTCATGGTATGATGGAGTCCGTGTGTATGTGTTACTGAAGATGCAAAGATTTTAGCATGCATTTTCAGTTTTGCAAAGAGTAAACATCGCTTCAACCTCCTAAATTCCAGTTTTAGATTTTCCTTCATGAATTTTCTTTCTTTCCTCCACACTTGACCATGGATTATTCATTCAGGAAGATGAGTATACAGAAAGGAAATGAAAAAAGATTGAAACTTACTCAGTTGTTCAGATCTCTATTAAGAGCTTAAATTACATGCCTGTGGTGCTTAACTTAAGGCTAGATGTCTATCTAGAGGACATGGGCATGCAAGAAAGGGTTTATAGCTTTGTTTCTAGTTTAGCAAAGTGCCTTTGAAGTAGATTGACCACAGACTATGTAGACAAAGAAAATTATATCTTGTTTAACTTGTGCTGAATGCAGGCAAATCCCTCTGTAAACAGTAGCTGCTAATAGTAATGGAAAATGCTTCTAATCCCAATACAGACAAGGTAAGAAATAGGAATGAGCTCTTGTTTACATTATTTATAACGTTTGTGAGCAAGGTTCTTCTCATTAACTGTTGTTGGAAGGGCCACCAAAAGGTAACTATAGACCTAAAAGTCAAGCTAAATTCAAGGTTTTTATCTACTTTCTGTGAAAGGCCAAATATGTAAAAATGATACATATATAGAAATTCTCAACCATGAGACTGTATTAAATGTTTTAAGGTAGATGATGTTAAATTATAGGGGGAGTGCTGGTCAATGCTTTTTTCTCTACTTTACTCTTTGCTTGCTTACAGCCTTTGACAGAGGGAATGGACAAAGACTGCAGCTCCCATCAGACAGTGTACATATTATTTTACATCTATTTAATAAGAAATGAGAACATTTCAAGTCACGACACAAATAAAATGCTTAATTTCCATTTTCCAGAGGGAAACAATTTATTTTGAATCATTTAAAAACATATGTGGAATTTGTCAATATTCTTAAGAAGGGAGAAAGAAGAGCTGAGGAGGAAAAAGCAGAGGTTTCATTACTTCACAGGAAAGCTTTTTGATAAAAAATTCTCCATCAGAATGGAAGATTTAAAGGAGCTTATATTTAGTCCTGTGGGGAATCAGATTTTAGGGTTCTGTAGGAATTCATCTCTACCATTCCTTGTATTTCTTAATTGATGTCTTTGCATAGATTTGTGCTTTTGGTACTATTTAGTTTGGCATTGCTTATACCATGTTGTCCTGAGCTGGCATTCAGAAGAGATTAATGCAGTGTACTGGGATGTGGGCAATGCAGTTGTCCTTATTTGAATTCTGTACCAATTGAATTTGAGAGGAGTGGGTTGCTGTAGGTTGCAATTGCTGTACTCCTGACTCTATATTCCAGGATCCGGTTTTTTATATTCTAAATGTCATAAATTTCGTAGATATCCTCAAATGATTAATGTCTCCTATTATGCTGAAAGGTGACATATACTAAGAAGCAGAGAATGCTGGTGGGTAAGAGCCACCTGTGCAGATCCCAATACTAAGATGGGTGAGGGCAACTTCTGTATCATGGTTGGTTACCTATTGCCATTACTGTGCACAGCAGCATTTTTCAGCAGCAGAGACCATGGTGATACACTGGCTGCACATTGAGATGTTGAACCTCATTGTGGGAGTCCAGTAGATAACTATTTTAATAAGAATAATCCCCTTCCAGGAATATTTCATAGAGATGTCCCCTTAATGATCAGGGTTATCTGCCCTATACCTGTTCTGAGTGCTAATTCTGACACAAACTATTTCTGTAGATCACTAAAGTCATTTCTCTTTCCTAAAGAAAAGTTTCTGCATTGTTCAACCTATTCCATGCTGTCTATGCTATCCTGTCATAAATAATCTTAAGCTCCTCATGGTAGGTCTAATATGTTTAAAGGCTTCCAAAACCCACTGTGATTATCTAATCTAACCTCTTTCATAATGAAACTGTAGGACCTGTCAGTATTCATTCCTGTTGAAACCTGGATGGCTGCATTTGAACTAGAGGACACCTTTTGAAAAAAACGACGACCCGTATTGAATAAAAGCCTTTCCACAATTCTTAGAAACCTAATCATTAATTACTTTCAAGTGTTATCCGCTTTCTAGGTTGAAATTGTCTGGTTTCAGTTTCTGGCCATTGAAGTGTGTTAACCTACATCTGCTAGAGTGAGATGCTCTGCTCTCTGTGTATCCACATACAGGTTGTGATCAACGCACCTCTTTGCTTCTCTTTGACATAAATACACTTAGCGCTTGGAGACTTTTGGTCTGTACATATTTTTCATCCTCCAGTGATTCTCTGCTCCTTTGGTAACTCCTTTTCAACATTTTTCTTGATCTGAGGATATAAGACTAGACATGACAGCAATCATACTTGTGTTAGGTAGGTGTGCTCTTATTTGCTATTCACCTACTTTTACATCTAAAGGGTTGTGCTATTCTATTGGACAGAGCATCATATTAAAAGCTCACATGCAGCCTATTAGTCGCTGTAGCTCTTTAATCTTTTAGAGTCACTATCTGACAGAACAGACTATAGTAGCATGGACGATTTTTGCTGTTACCATGTCTGACTTATATTTGGCCTTGTTGAAATGAATTAAAAGTTGAAATAAAATTTTCATGCCTCCAGAATATCATCATATCCAGGTCCCTGCCTTCCAGGAGACTGATAATGATGTTAAGTAGCAGAGAACAAAGAATATATGCCAAAAAAAGATCTCTAGAAACGCAACTGAAAATAACGCTGCTTAGCAAAAGTTTCCTGCTATTAGCGACATTCTGAGACATGAATTCCATGATTGTTTCATAGTGTTTTAGTTGTCTAAATGAGACCTCCAATAGCAGCCTGTCAATTGCCTTGCTGACCCCCATGCATTGCAATAACATTGTGGTCTTTCACATGGTTGCTACATTGAGATTTTGCAGACTATGTACCTAGGTGTTTGATGCTGCATCCGAAAGTATATGATGCACTTTCACTTTAGACTTCATTTCTACTAACTCGAAACAAGGTTTATTTTGCGTGGAAAGGGGTACCAAAACAAGTTGCCAGAGTGTTAAAACACAAAAATTGCAAATAGCAAAGCTGAGAGGTAGAAGAGGTACCAGTATGCTGTTCCAGAGGATTTAGTCACAGAACTAGCCCTACTCCAAGTAAAAAATAAACATTTTTTTCCTGAACAGTCCAGTCTTTCTCTGATTTATCTTAATGGTGGTCTACAATCACCTGTGTGCTTGAAAGCAGAGTGCAGATTACGACGTTATCATCTGCTAGCTCTGTCTGCTGCATTCATTTTTCAGATCAAGTGTTCAAAGTAATACCTTCATTTCGTAACAGATTAGATCCAAGAAACAGCAATACTTTCCCCTGGCAAACAGTGACTGATGTCAAAGAAGGATCCTACTTTTGGAATTTTCAGTGTATTTTGTCCTCATATTGTGTTCTTAGTTATTATTTACTGAGAGAGGAAAAATGCAATGTGAACTATTATCAGAAAGATACTCCAAGGATAATGTTCAAGTTGAGGTTCATCTGACAAAGGAGATGACATTGACCATTTCTTTCTTCCTGTGACAATGCTGTCAGGAACACGGTGTGAGTCTTGGGGATGGTGCTGTGCAGGGCCATGAGCTGGACTCGATGACTCTTGTGGGTCCCTTCTAAACTCAAAATATTCTCTGATTCTGTGATTCTGTGTTTGTTGAGAGAGAATGCTAAGGAATCACTCAGAGCAGAAAAGGCAAATGGAGGGAACTCAAAAGTAAAAGAAAATTGCCTGCTGCAGCTTTAAGTCTGCACTAAACAATGATGGTTTAGCTTATGTTTCCCTGAATATAAATACTTTTTTATCCAGTCATGCTGGTAATCATGGCTAGATGACTCTTTCTGCTGCTGATGACTATTGATGAATGACTATATCTGCTGATACAGTCCATTCCTAACATCACCACTGACTTTTATAAAACCACATCACACACGAAAAATCAAAATGAAAGCAGAAGGAATGGAGACAAAAAAAATCCAGAGGACATTGGACACTTACTGGAAAACATGCCTTTTCTGATGCTTTCTAAGCACTAGTTTTGTAGAAATGGCAGCTAAAATAGCTGTTTATCATTGCCCTGTATCCAGAGAGAAATGGGAGGCTTTTTGAGCTTTAGAAACATAAAAACAGCAGTTCTGTCAGGCAAAGGAAAGGCCTATAATTGAGGATATTATCATGCATACAAAATTGCTAAAGACCTGTGTTTTTCTCCACGCTCCGTCATTCTTACTACTGTTTTCATGGTATGTTTATACTGCAGAATCTACCAAGGTGTATGGTACCCTCATGCTTGCAAGGAGCCTGCGTGGGGTGCTCTGTCCCTTTTGTAGTTAGCTTCTCACTTTTGTTTCCTTAGGTACTGGTTTGCCCAGAAGTCTGAGACAAAACTTTCCAGTACTGTGTGCTTCATTGCCAGCTAAATTGAAAGATATTTCATGTTTTCTGAACAAACTGTGCTTCTGATCATTCTCACCAATATTCGTCAGTATCCGAATCAGGACGAGTGGTAAGTAGGACGCTCAGAAAAACCAAGGGAGATATTAGGGAGGATATTAAATTAATGATTCCTGCAGGCAGAATAGGACATTAGGAAAGAGACTGGATATAGTAGATGGAGGGTGAAAATAAAGGCAAGTGTTTCTTGGTGCTACTTACTGTGGGCATTGTACATGCAGTGTTTAATTCTAGCGTGACCAGGATGACTTCTGGTGGAAATAGACCTGTGATGTGTGCTCATATCCTTTAGTTGCACAACACTCAAATGAAGGAGATGATCCAAGCCCAAATGTAGACTGACATAGCTGTCAGTATGCTGGCTTCGAATTTCCTGGTGGAAGAAACTGGAGTTCTGCAGAGTGGTCATAGCCCGGGGTCTTAGCCTCAAAGGTGTCACTGCCTGTGTGAGTACACGAGTGTAGGTACAGCAATGCTGTTAGACAATGACTCCACAGAATCTGTGAGAATGAGATTTCTTTTCTCCAATTATGGCATTAAAGCACAGAGGGTTTTCTGTCCTTGAACAAGTCATTATGAGGTGTCCTTAATTGTCTCCATGGCTAGTCTTCAGTGTGAAATGGGAATAAGAGGTCTTTTGTGTGGATGTTTTCTAGCTTTCCAGAAATGCCTGAGAGAATTCAGTGCTGTGACCTGTTTTGTTGTATACATTCGTTAGTTTACTACTGTTTCTTTAAAGACTGATTGTGATTGTTCTTTAGTTTTCTTTACCAGCTGCATATTTTTTTTCCAGGAGGCCAAAAGGCCTCTTTCTGGCAGAAGGAAAAATGGAGTATTTGTTGTCCTTTTTTAAAATTCATAGTATGCTTTGCTAGGATAAGTGCTTGCTCTAATTATATCAGTATTTAGTTTTTAAGCATTGCTTTTTTCTGAGTTGCTGCTAGTGACACTGCTGGTCTGCATGCACTTCAGAAGGAATTTCAGATTTCATTAGGTAGAAAACAGTACCACAGCATCATTGGAGGAATGGAGGGAATATGCTAAAACCAGAGACCTGTTACTAGCATTATTTTAGAGGGTAACATCAGGATCAAATCCTCTGGAACCAACCTGAGGGAGAAAAAGGGTCAAATTTTGTAACCTAGGGAGGCATATTGCCAGTCCATGGAGAGAGTCTCAGACTGATGTCTGAATACACAGCTTGCTGATGAATGGAGAGAAGTAGAGCTGTAGATTGGGTTGAATAGAGCTTGTTCTTACTGGTTGCCTTGAATTTCTTATTTGTCCAGCATATAATGTTTCTCCTCAGTTTCTCTTATGGGAACGATTTAGTGGGATTGGCTGCTTACCAAGCTGCAGTTTCAGTTTTTGGTTTGATTTTGCTACGGTTTTCTCTCTGAGCCTGTTGTTCCCTCTTAGACTGTTAGAATATGGCTTTAAGGGTACTTTCCCAGGTGCCAGGTCTTTTACAGCAGTCTCTTTCCAGGCTTAAGTGCCTTTCATCTACACAATGCTTTTTTTTTTTGTAAATGTGCTTCCCCTTCGATGGTGTCTGTACCTTCTGCCTGTTGTGGAAAACATCTAGCTAACTCCTTGAGAGGGCCTCCCATGCACAACAACTAGCTGAGAGTTGAAGTCTGGGGCTAGCACGTCTGAACTCCTTACCAAAGAGGGACAAAGACAAAACACTCCAGGGCGTACTGTTGTACAGGTATCCTGAGGTTTTTAAACCACCGTGAGGTTGTGCGTTTAAACCTTGCCTCTGCCAGGATTTTCAATGTACTTTCATGCTGCTGCTGCTGCTGAAGAGTGCATTTCCCACAGTTGCATTTGCTGAACCTGCATGACAACATGGCTCTGATCCTTTGCAAGGTAATGGTGCAGTGAGGCAGATCTCTATGTATGGTGAGGCAAGGACATTCCGAATTGTTCTGGCTGAATGGAATGATTATCCAGCTGTCTATGAACCCACAGGTGGCCTCCAGGGCATTGGAGATCACTGAATAAGCGCTACAAACTGGAAATGGAAACCCAGGCAATTGTAAAATGACACTGGAGAGGAAAATAAATTTAATATCTCGATCTCAGCTACACTTCCACTGTAAAAGAAATGGATTAAAAATTGCCTTAAAGAAAAACTTGGCATGCTTCATATGAACCCTTGAGATATCCTGGGCTCAAAAGCCATGTAACATGTTTGTAAAAGTTTTGTGTGAGGATGGTAGAGGGATTTTAGAATAGAAACTGGGTAAGAGGCTAGCTATCAGTGACAAACCTGTTAGGATATGGACAGCAAGTATGCAAAACATCCTGGATCTGAAAAGTCAAAATTCTTTTGTCAGATTAGTTCATTTTTTAAGGAAAGATATTTTCACATTAAAGAAAAATTGAACACCTTCTTTTTAAAATGCTCTTTGAAAAGAACTAAAAAAAATAAGATAATGATATAAATTATATCCTTTTAAAGTTCAAATTCAGTAGGAGTATGTTTGGTTTTTGTGTTTCAGAGAGAGAGATCAGGGAGGCCCTGCAGATCAATATAATCAATGTGAATAATTAATCCATTTAGCATACCAACCACAGGGTCTCTGAGTACAAGCTGCTTGTAATTCAGCAGCTACCATGACTTGGCTTGTCTTGGAATGTGTTTAGACACAGCGGTGTAGATTCTGTAGATTCATTTTGCACAGGAGGCACTGGCACTGTACATCTTCAAGACATAAGGGAGCAAGGCTGAACCCTTTTCTTCCCTAAAAAAAGAATTTAAAACTGAATGTATTTATTCTTAGAACAAGTATTTCCCTGATCCAATAGATGACCCTCCCAATTTATTTGGCATTTTCTTGGAAATAAATGCTTGGTAGTGCAAACCACGCACGATATATTGGGCGTGGGGGCCCTGGAGGGGGATCACATGTTACTGCTTGAGAATTCATAATACTGGTGTGGCCGTGGGATTCCCCCTTCCCCTTTACCTGCTTAAGCAATAACACCAGTGATGGTTGTGATTGGCTGCATCTGGCTTAGAGACCACAACACTGTAGTCAAAGGCCTTGAATCTTGCTCAACAGCTAAGGGCCATAAGTTTTTGTCAAGATCTAAGGGCTAACTGAGCATGCACCATCTCAAAACACAGCTGGTATGCAAATATGTCTCTAAGTTAATTATCTCACTCCATATATATAGCATAAAGCCTAGGGTCCACTGAGCTCTCCAGCATGGCAGCAGGTGCATGCTGGGATCTCCCCTTGAGCAGGGCTGTCTCTCCAGGCTGCGAGGTTCTTTGCTACAACAAATTCTCGGTAAGTGATTGATAGAATGGTAAACTTCAAAATCTTAGCTAAGTGATATAAAGGATTGATTGTACACATACAATCCTTTAAACTTCAGTTATTGACCAAGCCTGGGGCTAAGTCTGAATCCAGCAGCACAAGACTCCTGAGAAGGAGCTCAGAACACAAAGAGGTCCTTTCTGAACCTCATGACTCAACAGGAGGGTCTTCCTGACAGTTTTGTCTGAACCTGTTCCCTAAGCAGGAATCAAGTGTACTTTACCATCAAATTTTGTTAAACCACTGTCACATTTTCTAGGAAACTTCGTTAAATCACTGGTTTATATCAATAAACATAATGCTACTTCTCTAGTACAAGTGAAGTGCATCATCCCATCCGTGACAACTTTGTGGGTAACTAGTGCACAATGAATTAGTTTCAAAATATAATTTTGGTGGGACTTACAGTACTTTGGATGGCACAATGTGAATGGACA
Source organism: Edolisoma coerulescens (assembly GCA_013397115.1). NCBI lineage: Eukaryota > Metazoa > Chordata > Aves > Passeriformes > Campephagidae > Edolisoma > Edolisoma coerulescens. The sequence goes on along the minus strand of VWZW01005505.1, from coordinate 2,010,871 downwards.
TATAAAAGGATTTTAAAGTAAAGAATTACTAAATAATTCTGGAGAAGAACACATTACAGTCTATTAAATAGTAGTAAGACACGAACAAGATTTAATAATAAGTGCTATTGCATTTGTGTCTGAATAGTCTCTGACACTGAGGACTCATGTCCTTACCAATACAGGTCTAATGCTTTATATCTAAACCACTTGAAGCCACGAGTAATAATACTATCTATAAATCTCCTGGTATTTGGATTAAAGCAAGTCTTTCCCTAACTCTGTGTCATACATTTCTATTTGTGGACTGATTTATGCCTTCTTGAATGCCCTCTTTAATGAGTTATTTGTTTTTCTTTCCTCGTCTTTCATTTCCTCTCCAAAATCTCCCTCCCTGCTTTGAAGTATTATGTAATTCCTGTAAGAGCTCTGACATGACAGAACACATAATCCTACAAAAATAAGGATTGCTATTGATACAGGTGATTGAATAATAAATCTTTTTGTAATTTTCTTATTTGCTTTACTAGGTACCTGTCTAAATGATCTGTTGTTCTGAGGACGTATTTGTATAGTTCAAATTAATACTCATAAATAAAATCCTTTGCTTATGTTCAAAACTATTGGTCTTTGTAATGTCAAATGGTTGTATATGTTTTAAGTTTCACTTTTAGAGCTCTTGTTATTGCACAAAAAGTTGAGAACTTCAACCTTTTACAACCTCATTTATGTCTTTTATGCTGCAAAGGAAAGCCTAAGGATGGCTCAGAGGCATCTCAAGAAAATACTTCACCATCCTTATCACTTTTTAAAAATTAAAACAATATTCTCTTGATGTATCAAACCAGTATTTTGTGATTTAGGGAGGGAAGAAAGAATTCTTAGGCCATGGGTCTGAACCTTTGGGGCTAGGCAAAGAGGCCTTTTTAGGAACTCTTCTTCCTCTGTTCTGTGTATTATCTGTAATAAGCTACTTAACATTTCTCTACGAGTTTAAAGGAGAAAACTTTGTTCTCTCCTCTATCTATTTTTAAGTAAGCCACACAGAGCTTTCAGGAATAGCATCTTTCTGCCTTTTGTCAAAGTCTCTGTGGCATGAAAGTGAAGGCTTTTTAAAGAACAATTATTACTGAAGCATCTTATAAGGATGTCAGAACAAAATGCAGCTTCTTCATTTTGTGTTATTAGTTAGGCCTACATTAAAATCTTTTCTGCTATCTTAGTGCCAGGAGTTTAGACTCATAATCATGCTCATATGTGTCTACAGCGTACGTCTCTCCATCCCACCACACTCACAAAACATGCCAGTGTTTTTTCCTCCCCAATTAAGAAATGATACCAAAGAAACCTAAAATTTGAACTATAAAATGAACTTGGGACCTCTTTTCTCCATCACTATCTCATGAGAAAAAAAACCAAAATAATCAAAAGAATCATGCCCTGTGACAAAATTTCTTTAAAGTAGGACAGGCAGATCTGATGTTTCTGTTGCTTTCGTTTGCTCCTGTCACCTGTCTTCCTGGGGCTCCATCAGTCTCTTAAAAAGAAAACTGTTCTACCTGTCAGCTTTCATCAGAAAACACAAACACATCAGAAACTAAGCTTTAAAAAAATGCTTGCCTGTGATTTGTTCATTTTCACACTAGACTTGAGCTACACCTTATTACTTTCTATACATGCTGGTTTTCCATTCAGCTTGGGATTAAAAAATATATATATTTGTTTTGGGTTTGAGTGTCACTACATACCCTGTGGTGCTGTAAATATGAAACTAAAGTAAGAGAAACTCAGGTTTCTGCACAAAAATAATGATAGCTGAATCTCCAACGTCCCAATTTCTCTGTTTAATATGAACCCCTGCCACCTTGGCCTCCCAGAGGGAGGGAAGTAGTTTTAAAAGCTTCAGTTTACATACTCCTAAGTATAGAATTGTTTGCTTACTTTGCTATAATTATGTCAGCACTTCCACTGCCGACTTTTTATTTTCATAGATATAACATTTGACTCCAGAAGTTATTCTGACTGAACCTTTTAATTTAATGCTGATCCATACACTGCTGTGCTGCAAGCTGAAGTTATTACACAGGAGCCAAGCAAGAAGGAGAGGAAGCGGTACTTAATACTGTATGCTATCAATTGCTGTTCCTATGATTAAAAAGAAGCAGAACCCCAAAATCCACTTGCACAAAGGCAGCTCCTTCTCTGTAGCTGTATGTGTGCCAGGTGGTGGCACACATGCTTAGCCTTTGGAAAGCAGAGCCTAAACGTGTCCCAGTGCAGGTAATTCTGTCTCCACAATTACAGCATATAATTTACGCATCACAGATCATTTTAGTTGTTCTTCACGCAAAGGAAGATGTTTGTCACTTACCTGCATTTACTGCAGCCTTTCCTAAAATTTTTAACCCTGGTAAATTGTATGTCATTTCCTCTGGACCCTCTCTCTGCACTGTCTGACCCTCACGGCACTGGCAGCCCTCTTTGCCAGCCTGCCTTCCCCCAGATGAAATCGGACATGGGGGAAAGTTCAGCAAGCAGTGTCAGCAGTTCCTCTCTGTAAGGAGCCTGACTCTGGCTCTGCACTTCTCTTGGTTTTCTCCGACATCTGAGAAGGAACACATTAGTCCAGGATACTGAGTATTTGGCAGTTCATGAATGTGGGAGCAGAAGCCCTACTGAGATGGAAATGCCCTGTGTGTCTGGTGCAGTGGAGTAAATCACCTGTGCTGGTTATAGTCCATTTAATGGGGGGGGAAAAAACAAGTAAAAGAATTCAGACCTTTAACCTGTATTATCATTGAGGTATGAACTTACTCTCTACACAATTTTCCCTCTGAATTCCAGCCAAGCCTGAACTGCCAAAGAAATACAACATTAAATAACAAATACAAACGGACCAATTAGCCCATGAAAGGGTGATCAAGAGCAGTAATGAATGGGTGTCACAGAATTTATGTGACATTTATCCTGTGAGGCTAAATGGACAGGTTTCCAGCTACAGAGAATATTGCTTGGGGCAGGCAGCTACGTGATCACAGCTTACAGCTTCTCTCCACGACAAACAGTGTCTTGGGTGTTTCATGGCAAAGGCACACTGTGGGAAAAGTGAGCAGGATGGTTTGCTGGGATGTGTTTTCCCAAGCTTACAAGTGAGAAGGGGAAAAAGCAGGGTTGTTTTGTAGAAGGCAAAAAAAAAAAAAAAAGTAACACTAATAGAGACAAATGGTACCTATCCCTGAGCTAATTAACAAAATAGCTATTTAGATTCAAAGAAAAGGCAGAGAAGAAACAAGTGCTTTAGATTCAAATTGATCCTGCTATTGATCAAACTGGCACTCCAATAAGCCAAGGAGTCAGGAAAACAGACTTTAAAACCTGGGGATTTGTTGTAAGGTGGAAGATGAGGAAGACAAAGAGAATTTCTTGAAATGCTGAAAATTTCAGTAAAAGTTAAATATTTGCTTGTTCATCCAGGCAATGTGCCAGGTATATTTCTAAGTTTAAATGTTAAAAAACCCCAAACAACCCTTCTATCTAGCTAAATAATAACTCTTGTCAACTTTTTTACTCAAAATGCTCTTTTTATAAGACTGTAGTTATAGTAACTTCTGACACTTTGGTTACCAACAGCACCAAAGGAGATGGTTTTTGTTATTCATCTTTATTTAAAATAATATTTAAGTAGTTACTTCCCTTCCCCTGAAAATAAGGCATATTTTTTACATAATACAATTTTCTAATGTAATATACGTTTCTAATGTAATACAAAATAAGGCCATTATAACTTAATCTGGGCTTACATATCACTATATATTTATACTGAAGAAATTCAAACTAATCAGAAATTTACAAACGAATTATCAATGCATTTATAAAGAATTATCATAATTCAACAATATGAGCCTGGAAATGGGAATTAATTCACAGTATCAATAATGTTAATAGTGTTATATAATTTAAACTAAAAAAATGTGTACACTTGGCATCTGTTTATAATTCTAAATGGATCCAATGTTTATGTTCAAGTAGTTGGTAAAAAAAATCAGAAATAAAATCCAGCTGACACAGGCTTTTATACATAAATTAGAATTTTTAACTGTCTTGATCTCATAACTTCAATATTAAATTTCCACAGATATGGGCAATATCAGTTCAGCAGCTGCATGCACTTAAATGACAAATTTAGTAACAATATTTACAGTAAGACTGAACAGCAAACAGTTCAGGAGCTCAGTGAATGTGAGTTGTTCTATGTTCTTTTTCAATATCTAAACACAGTAATCCTCACTAAAATATTATTCAAGACCCACATATCCACTAGTATAGCATGCAATGTATAATGATTAGCAAAGGGATTTTGACAAGAGAAGCATTTCTTGTACTCTCTGTGAAAATGTGAGATAATTTCATTCCACTACAGTTTTGACAGTAAAGATACAAAACCTTTGCAAATCCTTTGTATTAAATACTGTAGGAGTCATATTTGCAAGAAATTGTCAAATATTTATTAAAGAATAGGTGGTTTTCTGTTCATGAGGGATACCTTAATATGACAGCCTGTCAGAGAGCTGTTGTAACGACGATTGCAGTAAGATTGTGTAGATTTTGGTTAACACTGGTGTTGTCTCGAAAAAGGAGACAAGAGGTATCTGGTCACATAGTTTAACATGGCAGGCTGTTATCTGTACTAATTTAACTAAAAAAAAAAAAAAATAAAAGGATGAGAAGTGTTAATGGACTGAGAATCTGTGTTTCAGAGGTATTTTCATTTTAGACCAAATTAAGTTTGTGAACTTCAACTGCGTGTTGGTGTTCTATTGATTGAAATCATGGACCAAAACTTTTCAACTAAAGAGGAACTCAGGGATCTGAACCAGGTGTAATTTTTATATAATCTTATATATATATATATATATATATATATATATATGCTAAAATTGCTTACAGAGTTCTACTTTCCTGAATGTGTAGCAGAAAAAAAGATAAATTGTCGCTGTGGTTTTCTTATTTTAAACTTCTATCCATCTTATGCAGAAGATGATGTTTCCTGGGGGGTTTTTAAAAGTCTTGCTGCAATTCCCTTTATCTGCTTTGTTTAAGCAGAAAACTTCTTACTCATACCTAATTTTTTTTCCACCACCTCTCTAGGCAACTAAAGGTCATTATTTTCTTATAAAAAAAACCCAAAGCATTGTTGCACTCTTTAGCTCCTTCTGAGGAAATTGTGGTGTATCCCTTGGTTTTAATGAATTGACTGATTGGTCCCAAGCTTCAGTTACTACTTCTGAGTTTAACAATGCACTTGTATTGGAATGCAAAATGTTTTCTATGACATTTCAATTTCCTGTGCTGGTACCAATTATTTTTGTTGCACCTATTGTCTGCTAAAAGAATACTCAATGTGGTTCTGGCTGTGATATATTGACAAAGATCAGACAGGCATTAAGGGAAAATAACAGAAAACTTTAGTTCCTACCAGTTATTCCTTGGGGATGCCATTAAAGTGATTGATGACAAAGCACAACCAGACCTCAGCAAAGGTTTTTGGTGGATTCTACAAGAGGTCTGTGGCATGTTCAATACACATGCACCACAGCTACCTTCCAAATGACCCTATGGACTCTACATGGCCATACTCACTGCTCCTCAAAGACCTTCCACCTTACACAGTGGGCAGTGAAACCTACTCTCAGCACAAGGCAGCTTGCTGGGATTCCTTGCCCTCTCCTCTTTTGCAGAACGGTGGTGGGGCACAGGCAAGGAAATAGGAGGGATGGAGCATGAGGAGATTCCTGAGGTTTGGTTTAGAGGTAGGTAGGCTGGCTGGCTGGAGTCTGCTCACCCTTGTGCAGGGTGGTGCAGAAGGTCTGTGGGGAAGAGGCTGACAAGGAGCACTGCAGTCCCAGGATGTTTCAGGGTCCTATCACTGCAGCTGGGGGGAGGTGGACCTCTGGTCTGGTCTGCTCTGACTGTTTGTGTGTTTTTAGACAGTCTGGTGTACACTCATCCTGGTGATGGGCTCCAGCTGTTGTAACATCCTTCACATACTTTGTCTGTCTTGGCAGAGATTTCATTCTAACATGAGCAGGTAGAAAGGGCATTTTGGAGTGGTCATGATCTGAAAAGATGAGATTGCAGGTCTGTCTTTGTCCAATTGTTACTTGCAGAAAGAATGTCTTGAGAATATTTTAGACCTGAAGGCTCCTGCATGTGGCAGGTTAGGATGAGCACATAGCTGAGACATGGGATGGATTGGTGGTATATGGGTTGGTGATACAAGTGCTCAAAATATGGCTGAGTAGTACAGTCATAGAAAGACCATAAAAACTGCTTGATGCCATTACTCTGTATCAGAAAAGAATAATTAGAATAAATTGCACAATAAAATAAAGAAGTACAAGGGAATAGTTATATATCTTGGAATCAGTATGACAGAAGTGACATACATATATGCACAATCAAAGAGCTGATTACATATTTTTGTTGCACTAGTAGCTGTTATATAAACAGCAATCAATCATCATACAGCTAATTCAAAGATACATGGCAGAAAAAAAATCTCTTGGTCAATCCATTGAGGTGAAAAATCCTGACAACCACAAAAAATCCAGAGGCTGGATCATGACTTATGAAACTGACAGTGAATGAAAATATTTCCAGTATCAAAAAAATCCAAAACTTGCAGTTGCTTTTGTTCATGTGTTTATCTTTAATTCCTCATTCCTTGTTCAGACTGACTATTGTTAACATTGAGTGCTTGAGAATATAATGGGATCTTTCTACACACAGAAGTTATTTCATTCTTTTTTATTTTGAAGTTGAGATAAAAGCAGTGAATTAACAAAGGTGAAAGCAACTGAACTTATAAAATGCTTGAGTTTTTACAGCAGTAAGTGATATTGAATACATAGAGATTTTAAAAAATATGTACTTTGAAGGTGATAGTTTCTTTCAAAATAACAGTTTGTAGCTGATATCTGTGGGGAATCTAGCTGGGAAATCTATGTCTTTTATTATTAATTTATATGAGATTGTTGAAGACTAGAATAAAAATCTGAAGTAAAAGGGAAGTAGGGATCTTTTCTATGGATTTCATATAAATTGTTCTGATTTTACTTTGTAAGTGCAATGAATGTAATATCTTTATTACTTAACAGAGTATGAGGAGGTAGAGAGGATTCCAGATCTAGGAAAAGAAAATCATTCCTCTTATGTATTTAACATAATGCCAGTGAACCTTACATGTGGTTTATGACAATAAGGTATTGACTCACATTCATTTAAGGATTTGTAGCATAGTATTTATTTTCTGAATTTACTCTCTTTAATCTTGGGTTCTTCATGTTTCATAAATAGTTGTAAGGAGACAAAGTGTTGTTCCATCCTCTATTGTGCCTTTATCATAATTCCCTTTGATTGAAATGCTTTAAAAGCACCTGGTTAAGGCCTGCAAGTACAGCATAGGACAGAGGAGCTTGTTAAAAGCAAATGAAACATTATGATGCTGGCTCATGGTTTCTAGGGGAAACATTATTTAGAGGTTGAAAGACACATCATCTCTGAGTATTGGTGGTAGTAGGACTCTCAGAAGTCATCTTAATTTAATTTGTTTAGCATGAAGTTCCATTTCAGCAGAAAGCCTTTGTAAAAAAGACAGTCTTTGCTTCCCTGTGTATTACTCTATGAATCTACATTCAGTATTAAGACCCTGGACACCAAAATTTCCTGATGTTTTGATTTCTGTCAAGATTCCTCCAGGGCATGTAAACCTATGCTTCTGGGCACACCTGCATGCATATACATTTTGTCAGCTTTGAGCTGAAGCCTAAACTCTGTTGGGAATCAGTGTAGAAATCTTTGTGTCCATTTCGTGTTTACGTTCCAGTCGTGTAGGCACACATGGAGCATGTTTACTGCAGTGGAAAATGAAAAAGTGCAAGTAAAGGAAGTGATTTTTTTCCTCCTGTCTTTTGATAAAGAAGGATCCTTCTTCCCCATCCTGTACTATACCAATTAGTATTCTGGTTGAAGATGGGAGAGACCTGATTTTTGCTTCCATCATGAGTCTAAAGAAATAACACAGTGAATTCACAAGAAAACAATATTTCAGTATGGGGAAATATTTTGATCTTTCTTTTCAGGACACATTCTGTGTAAAAATGGTTGAACATTCTTTGGGCCAAAACAGGAGACAGACACAGCAAACAAACAAGCAAATGAAGTTATGGCTTAGCATTTCTAGTTTTGGCTCCAATTAATACATGCTATAAGCTATACAAGCAACAGGCTACAACCACTGTGTTTTTCTTCCTTTATCCCTAAGCTATACAGAGCAGTAAGACTGACTGCTAGGCAGTTGAATAAAATAATTTCTGATTGAATTCTTTGAGAAAGGGATTGGATACATAGCTCCAGGAGGAGAGCTTATGTATTTCTGTCTTTTTCCTTCTACAGCCTTCTACAGAAGTTCATCTTTGGCAATCCATCTTGGTCACTATGCAGTCCTCCCTGGCACTTCAGCTTTCTCTTTTTTGACAAAGATTCCCCACACAGAGGAAGATTTCAAAATCCTAGCAGATCCTGTCTTCACCTTAATGTTGCCATGAAGCACTCTTTCAGATGGGAGTATTAATTGCTGCTTGTTTTTCCCCCATTTTTCTTTCTTTCCCTGTACTGATGCATCATACTCCTAATACCTTGCAAATATACTCACTAGGTAACAGAGAAGCCATGTCAGTCATATGGTCTAAGAGCTCAGCACTGTATGTCCCAGGTCAGGGATGAATTTGCATCCAGTCTTGTCTGACACTTTCTTACTCTGGATATTAAAGAGAGTATTTAGATGTGGTAAAAATGGATTAGTGCTTCTCTGTTGGTCAGTTTTCCATGGGATTTTCCATGATGTAATAGATTTATGTCTGAACTACTTGGAGAACAAGGGCTGAAGTACTTGTCACATGTTTAGGCAAGTACTTTGGGGAGCATACACAAGCTTTGGAAGGCTATTAATTCCTAATTTTTTCAAATGCATGTCTAATTAGTTGCCCACATCGCTGCTATTAAAAATAGCATGCCAGATTCTCATCTGGTAAAAACCAGTAATACAGCTTTAATACAGATAAAAACTTGGCAAACTGGATGAATAAGTAGTTGATAAAGGCAGATTTACACTGACTGCAGTGAGATTATTTTTTTTACAAGAAGATAATTTGTAATAAAGATGCAAGATGACAAGGTAGATGTGCAGGGTTTTCCGAGGAATCATTTGTCAGAACTGACCTTTCTTTGGAAATATCTACAATTATTAGTTGATTCAGGAAAGAATCACATCAGGAAAGAAAAATTGTGCCTATCAATGAGTCTGGTTTTGCTGTAGCAAAGACTTCAGACCTGTGAGAGTCCTTCCGACTGTCACATTGTGGTTGAAAATGCACACAGGGCTACGAACTCCAAGCAACTTTTCTGAGTCAGTGCTGTAGTGACATAAGTGAAGGATTTCTTTCCTGCATGCTCCAAGTAAGATGCTCAAGTGTGAAATGTCTTGGACACAAGACTAGAAGGGATACAAAGCACTAACAGATGATACAAAACTGGGAGGAACTGTTGTCTCCCTCAAAAGCAGGAGGGCCCTGCAGAGAGACCTCAACAAATTAGAGGATTGGGTAATCACCAACCATATGTATAACAAGGGAAAGTGCTGGATTCTGCACCCGGGATGGGGCAACCCTGAAGGTACAGTACGGACTGGGGAATGAGAGGCTGGAAAGCAGTGCCATGGAAAGGGACCTGGGGGTCCTGGTTGATAGAAAATTGAACCTGAGACAGCAGTGCCCTGGAAGCCAGGAGGGCCAGCCATGTCCTGGGCAGCATCAGGCACAGCATCGCCAGCCGGGCAAGGGAGGGGATTGTTCTCCTCTGCTCTGCACTGGGACAGCTTCACCAAGTGCTGGGGGCAGTTTTGGATGCCACAATATATGAAAGACATTTAACTGTTTGAGAGCGTCCAAAGGAGGACTACGAAAATGGTGAAGGGCCTCGAGGGGAAGCTGTATGTGGAGTGGCTGAGACCACTTGGTATCTCTTCTCTGTGGTGACCAGTAACAGGATCTGAGGGAATGGCCTGAAGTTGTGTCAGAGGAGGTTAAGGTTGGATATTAGGAAAAGATTCTTCACCCAGTGAGGGTGTTTGGGCACTGGAATGGGCTCCCCAGGGAAGTGGTCACAGCATCAGCCTGACAGAGTTCAAGAAGTGTTTGGACAATGCTCTCTGGTACATGGTGTGGCTCTTGGGGATGGTCCTGTGCTGGGTCATGAATTTGACTCGATGATCCTTGTGGGGCCGTTACAACTCGGCTTATTCTGTGATTCTGAAACATAGTGAAGGAAACCAGCAAAAAACGCCATTGTTTCCTTCACCCAGGAAGGAAGCCGTTATGGGGAAATCCCTACAGAGGGCATCCGAGTCCCTTCGGCTGTGGAATAAAGCTCCATGGCAGTATGTGTACAGCACCATGTATTAGGCTATTGCAACTGATCCAGGGAACTGACCCACTGGTGCTGGAGTAACCCTCACGCTTCAGTTCCAGAATCCTTCATTTCCACAATGAGGAAGCCCTCTTGCTTAATCCCTTGCTTGCACAGGAGAGGAAGGCTCTAGCTCCCTCTTTTCTGCAACAATATTTTTATGAGTAAAGCTTTAACTAGATTTGCATGTGTATGTAGTAAACCACGTTTTGCATTGAAGCACAGGATCTGGATTTTGAAAATCTGTAATCTGTGACTTTGACCGTACGATTTTGGATCACAGCCATCTCTGTCAGAAATAATCAGTTAGAAGGAGATGAACTTGAAATGGTGGTAATAATATTTCAACAACACAAAGTGAGAGAAAATTTATTAATATGTATAAAAAACTGAAACAGAGTTTACATTAAATAAGATTCTCTCCAAATGCAAGGTTAACTAAATTCAATTATTAACAAGGATGTAGAAATAATTAAAAAAGGATCAAGAATGCAAATTATAAAGCTAAGTGAGCTCTGGCAAAACAGACAAAAAAAAAGAGGAAGATTTTAACTAATGAAAAAAGTCTATAAAGCTAAAAAAGGAAAAAGTACAGTTTAAATGAAAACATCTGAGGGGCAAAAGTCTATGTGCACATTTAAACCTTTATCCTTTATATGCAATGGTTCTGCATTGATTCACTATTATGAATCTGATTAAAAACTTTGATATGCAGAAGGTATTGCACTCAACATGAGATAATTCTGGAGGTAAATAAATCACCTGGATTTTAGTGATTGCCTAGACACTAATTTTTATGACCTGATTTCTTACGGTGCAAATGAGCAAGGGAAAGTGCCAGTCAGTGTACATATGTATATACATAAATATGTATGTCTAAATAGCAAATTGATTAAAAATCAGAAGAGTGCGACTGACTATGAGTGGCAGAAAAAAGGAGACAGAGACAATGGGAATTAAAAGGGGAAATTCTTTTCAGAAGTTTATATATATGAACATCTATACAACTACAGGGAAAAAGAGGACAGCTTTTGTTATATGCTTATGCTTGTTTCAGGCACCAATAATGACAGCAATTAGAAATAAAGAAAACCCTAGAGGGTTTTAACCTAAAATTAAATAAGGCAACAACTGTTATAAATGGAAAGATTCATAAAGGAAAAAAAAAACCAAAACCAAAAGATGTCAGAATAAAATCCATAGTTGGTATTTCTGATATCAATATGAATCAAGTTTTATAGTATATTAGATACAAAATTAATCTTAGGTTTGATGTGAGAAATTTAATAGGTGACAATGGTAAAATTGTTAGCAGTGATGTAGAAAATGCAGAAGTGAGGAATAAATATTCCTTTTTTTATTTGTAAAAATAGGGATGACACACTCATAAAAAGTGCTTTCTGGTCCATTATTAACTGGAAAGAATAAAATGAACTACAGGCCAACCTTTTACAATCTCCAGAACCCAGCAGCACATAGTCCAGGTCCATCTGTGGTCTACTAGTGATAACTAATAATATAAATTGAAAACTGGCTATAGGGTAGGCTACAAAAGCTTGAGAACTGTGCTGCTGTTCAAAGAAGGCAAGTGGAAAACTGGACTCCTTAGTCTAACAGGCAACATATGCAAAAAGTGATATAAGATTTGATTTTCAAATGTAGGAATGAAAGAATGTTTATACAGCGAGGAAGAAGGGGCATGATTTTATGGAAATTCGGACCTATCAAACACATCTGGTTCTAAGTTTTACAGATATGTGTGTTTTATTGATAAAATTACTTATAAAAACACTGAGGTTTCTGTTGCACAGAAAAAGCTGCAAGAGAAAGCAAAGCAACACAGAGCAAAAACAAGGCTGAAAGATGAGTAAGAATACAGATAAAATTAGAAAAAAAATTTTTAGTGGTGATAACAGTTCACCCCTTGAACAAGATTGATGGATTATTTATTTTGGTGTGCAGTAGAACCAGATGGTATGTCTTTTCTGAAAAGATACCTCACCCAAGCAAGACTCAGACTGAATGGCAATTTAACTAGATGGATTGAATGGCCCCTAGCTCTAAGAAGTCAGAGCACCAGTTTATTCTAGTTGCCAACCGTTGAATGTGCCAATATATTACTTATTTTTCCATCTTTCAGCATTATTCTTGTGGCAAAAATGAACCTTTAGCTTCAAAATATTGAACCTCAACCCCAAAACTTTTCTAAAATTTTTAAACAGCAGAAACAGTATTGGAAAAGATGTTTGGAGGTGAATTCAAAATATTAATGGAATAAAAATCAGAGAAAACGCCCTAAAAAGTAATTGCAAGATCATTTATTTGAAGTACAAAAAGAGGGATGTGCTGGAAGAATAAAATCATACAGTGTGATAGGCCCGAAGCCTACTTTATTGCTAGGAACATCCCTGCAAAAAACTAATGTGCTGTGTAATGGCCATAACTGTATCAAGAGCTACAAGGAGAGCTAAAAATATCTCTTACCTTTGAATTGCTTTGCAGCATGAGAGATGTCACCTTGAGGGTAGAAAGAAAACAGCTATTTATTCCAGACGACCAGGAAATAAGTCTTGGCTGCAGCTATGCAAAGTGGGCATTCCCCAATTAAGCACTGTGCAGTTAAGGTATAAGGGCTTTGAATAGTTTTGCTGCCAAGGCCTCCTAATGGCCTTGTTCGCTTACATTTTTAATGGTTTGCCAAACTGAATATCTGCTCTCGAGTGGCTGGTGTGTGTAACTGATGATGATTATCGGGTCAAGTTCAAGAGCGGCAGTAGAAATCCAGTAGAGTAGCACACAAGGCAACCCCTTCTTGCCCAACATCAACAACAGCCTTCAGAAGGGTTTTTCTCCCTTGAAATGCAGGTATTCATGTCTCTTAAAGAATCACTGCTGGCTACCAGTTGTGCACCACTTGGATTCAAATGGCGAAAATTGAGAGGGAGCTGCCATTGCTACTGAATATGGCACTGGAAAGAGTTAGAAAGACATACCAGAGAATCCCTGTGCAAATTAAATTACCAGAGAATCCCTGTGCAAGCTTCCTCACCACCAGGCCACAGAACTAAGTATTACAGAAAGTAGAAAAAAGCATCCCTCACATATGGGCCAACTCACTTTGATCTCTATTAACTAATTTCCTTTTTTTTTTTACAGTCACACTATTTTGTGTTTGTCTATTTTCTGGTATTTTAGAATAACAGGACTGTCTCCTCATTGAAGTGACGGGTAATGAGTCGGATAACAGCACGGAAGCTAAAATTCTTTTGCAGTATATATATATTTGGCTAGTTGTGATTGAATTAAGTTTTAATAAAAAGTAAATTTAGAAATAGTTTCCCTTTCGATATTATCACCAGTTGGAATGAGATAATTAAATTAAATTACCATGGACCCCCTTAAGGAAACGGCAGTTTCCTTTCAATCAGTCTTTTAGATACCGTGACTTTACAACAAAGCAATTATTACAACATCTAAAAATGGATTTATTTCTAGATAGCATTTTAAATAAAATATTTCAGGTCACATTTAAACTAATAGCAAGGAAATATGTCTGAAGAACTTGAATTTGAGAAAGCGTATTTCTGTTGTGGCTGTATCTGATTTGGCAATCTGAGATTTTACTTAGAGAAATCTTTATGTAAGGAGCAATTTGCTCAAGGTGATGTGTTCTTGCTTGGATTCTTAAGGGCTTTACTCATTTTCTGAAGGCTTATATTACTTACTGCAATAGTCTAATAAGCTAATGACCTTGCCATAATCTTCCTCACTGAAAACTGACATTTATATTTGTATGGTTAAATAAAACATGTAATGAGGGAAAACTCAAAATAGGACTGATTATAATTCAAAGAAACATGTCATCGATTTTATCATCTTTACTGACAATGAGAACCCATGGGTAATGATGATGTCAACTACAATCTCAGTTAATTTGGTCTCCTTTTATATTAGGCTTGATCATTCAGAACTATTGTCACAAAATGAAATAACAGTGCTACATATTCCAGAGTGGTAGATCAGAAATGTAGCTGCACTTGGTTATGTTATCAGACCATCATGTTGACTGTTATAATGATCAGAGAATTCCTCAGTAGTATATAAGTGCCTGAAATAGATTGTAGGCAATAATAGCATGATACTGAAATGCCATGGCATCCTTGGGCACCAATGTAAACATCTGGTCCTTTCAGTTAACTTGACTTTTTAACATCCTATGTTTTGTAACATTCAAATGTGTTTTTGAAAAAAGTATTGATAGGTTTCCAAGCAAGGCACATTAAAAATACTGGATAAAGTCTTTGAAGCATGTTCCATTCAGCTGTTTGTTTTTAAATTAGCGTGTGCTGTGCAAACAGCTGGTGAGAGGGTACACGGCACAAAGAGAGGGAATTAGGTAAGCGGAGGGTACTGAACCTGAGAAACTGATCCATCTCTACCGAGTGACGGTGGATAACAAGATAAAATGTTTTGGCTTTGTCCCACACTGTGAATCATGCTCAACACATTTTGAAAGGTTCTGTCAAGTTTTCAAGAAATTTGTGCTTTCTCTTGGCATTTTAGTGTGCAGGGTACTGTACCATGCAGGTATAATTTTGTTATTACTGGTACTAGGTCTCAGTCTGTGTAATGACTTTGCAAGCCTTTACAGATGGGTGTGTCAGACTTTGTCAAAACTTTCCTTGCTTGGCTTGGAGTTTAGGGACTTGGTTGGTTTAACTGGAACAGCAATTTTTCTAATGGCCTAGTGTCTAGGCTTGGTTTGCTTTATTTCAAGTTTGGGGGGTTTTTTTAATTATTTTGGTAGCAGTCATGACTTCTTATGTTCTGGAGAACAAATTATTTAGGGGTGCAGCCCAATGACAGAGTGTAGGGTAACAGGAGAATGGGATAACAGCAGAGGTTGTGAAAGTGAGGTGCACTGTAGGGTGCAGTGTGCAGGAATGAGATGGTGAAGAGAGTAAGGTAGTCACAAGCACAGAATATTCTGAGTTGGAAGGGACCCACAAGGACGATCAAGTCCAACTCCTAGGTGAATGGCCCATTAAACCCACAACCTTGGCATTATTAGCACTATGCTCTAAATAACTGAGATAGTCTCAGAGTTTATAATGCCAGGATTCTGTAAACATCTCACCAGGAGATAGTTAAAGAAATGTGCGTCTGGGAATTGAGGAAAATTAGTTTTAGGGTGAGAAAGATAAACCAAAAGTATCTAAGGTTGTGGAGTCCCCCTCCCTGGTGATATTCAAGAATCATCTGGACACAATCCTGTGCCATGTGCTCTGGGATGACCCTGCTCAAGCAGGGAGGTAGGACCAGATGACCCATGGTGGTCCCTTCCAACCTGACCCATTCTATGACTCTGTGATTCTGTGACTCATATGCAGTAATTGTGGAAGCAGTCAGAGAAGACTCTACTTCCATACTTACAATGGACAGAGTAGCTATAGTTCCAGAGTGCATGTATTAATGATTATTAGGACATTTTCTGTAGCAGTGTTTTTTTTTTTTTTTTTGTGCTTTGATGTGACCTAGTTATTGTTATTAGTTAAGATGTCTATAATTTTTGCCATTACACTTAAGATGTGTTTCCTTTTTACTCATCACAAGATTTTGAGAATAATGTTATTTGTGCATGGCACAATGTAGAGATATTTGAGTTCCAAAATTTTAAAGTGTAACACCACATTAAAGTTAAATACTCTTAGGTACAACATTGGTGCTAGGGTTAAGTTCTTGCAGAGACACATACATACTGTACTCTAGCGCAGGGGTTAGCTAAGTCTATTATCTTTTCCTCCAAATGAAAGCATAAAAGAAGTTTTAAAATGAGATTATTTTTCTTTTTAAATTTCCTTGCACTCATACACTGTTCTTAACATCTAGTGTCAAGAAACATGGGAGTTTAAATGAGTAATAAGTGGTGTAGAAAGGTTGGAACAGTCCTACCTGTCTAGAGGTATTTTTGTGAAAAGAATCTAGAGATAAACAAGATCATCAGTAAGGGATGCTGCAGAATTTTTCCACAAAAGGCACCTACTTTTAAAAAATTTAACAGATTCTGCTATATATAACTTAATGATCATATATTTCTCTCCTCTTCTCATGCTTGCCTGAAATCAGTCAGTGGACTAAAACGTTACTGCAGTATAACAGAGAGACACACACACACACATATATATGTATGTAAATATGTGAAGGTAACATCTTCAAACAAGCCTTGTTTCTCTAAGAAACTCATTCTTCCTAAGTAGTAAAATTAGTCAACTTGCCATAAGAGACAATAGTGTAAAAGTTTTGGTAAGTCTCTGCTATTTGGTTTATCGGTGAAAAGATTTTTTGTGCAACCAAATATGGCATACATTTAGGGAAGAATGGAGCTTGAATATCAGTCACACCAAGTGCATCAAGTGTTGAGAGCAATTTATATTTTCAAGCAGTGATATCCTGTTTCTCACTTACAGTAGAACTCGTTAAGTCAGTAAGTGGTGTAGGACTCGTATGATTAGTCATGCAGGAACACTGTATGAGTGCGTGCACATAACCACATCAAAAAGGTAACATAGAGAAAACTGCTTGATTTTCCTGTGTTTGGCCTCTCTTTTCTAAATTGCTCCTTTTTATTGATAAATGGCTTACAACTCCTGTATCTTTACTAAGAATTTCTCTCAAGGTTTCATATCTTGGCCATTACCCTTCTTATTTTATTTTTATTGGTATATATCATTCTGTCTAGTATCTGTGCACAGATTCTGTACTTACAAGTGACAAGTCTTCTATTTGTATTGCTTCCCTCAGGGGAGGAATAACTTGATTCTTTTATTGCTGTTTCTGTAACCATAATATTTTCCTTTTCCCACAAATTTGCTCAAAGTCAGAAGCCTCCTACTAAGCTCAAGCATGTTCTGATACATGCCCAGAGCTTAAATGTTCCTGTGTGTATTGGAGAAATATGCAATTTTGAAATATCATTTCTGTTCCAAAATTAAAATTTTAATTCACAAGAAAAGCTCGTGGTTGTGTGGGCAACCTTAGTGGGTGGACTGAACTGAACTGTGGCTGTGCCTAAAACTGAAAGGAGACTACAAAAGAGACGTATATGTGTGTTATAGGTCTATTTCCAGTGCCCTTACTTCATGTGGATTGAGGAACAGGAAAAATTGTGAGCACCAGGAATCTCCTAAATTCTAGTGACCTAAATGTCCTCATAGATGTAAAAATTTCTAAAAGGAGACTCAAGTCTGCCTGCTCTGTTCAGGCTTTTCTAAGTGTGAAGTGAAAAAAGCCCTCCTCTTATCCCAAAGAGAGAATTAAACCCTGTGTAGCAAGGTATGCAAACAAATGCTGTTAAGCTCCAGTGCAGGAGGAGCAGGCAGCTACAGCTGCTTGCACAAAACATACCACACAGAGAAAAAGGGTGACATGCCACCTCAGGGGATGTTAAAGGCTAGAAACTCTCAATGAAGCCTTCTGTTCACTTAATCAAATAGAGACCTCTCTTTCACCCTCCTCCCAAGGCAGTGCAAAGGATAAGCTCTTCTGATGAGTTAGAAGAGGAAGGGTATTCTTAAAGAGACTTTATAATTTTCTTTCTCCTGAAACTCAAGAGAGATCTTTTCTCTGGTGAAGCTGTGGAAGGAAAGCATGACTTTTTTTTTTGGCTATGTATCTACGTTCTTGATTATTGCACAGGCTTGTAAAAACTCCTGTGATAAATACCAGTAGATATGACAGTAGATGATTGTCACTGATAGTTCCACAATGAGTTGTTTTTAACTGGACTATAAGCAGTTAACTCTTGAAAAAAATCTGTCAGCTGTAGTTAATTTTTAGAAGGTGCTTACATGCAAAGGTGTATTTATTGCATAAATTGGTCTGTCCACCAGTGACTTGCCATTTATGCATAGCTCTATCCTGTAATATATATATCTATATAAATTAAATAAAAATGGTGTATAATATTAAATAGGCACTTCCAGTCTTTTAACCTACTGCCCATAATGACCTTAAAACTTTTTTTGTTGGTGTGTGTTCTGCTTTGTGACTGCTTGTAGTTGAGTCTCTGGGATAATATTATGTTTTCAGTCTCATCATCACCATATACTTTGTGTAATAAACTGAAACAATTTATCAGTCCATAAACTAAAACTATTAAAAATTAATTAATTTTTTCTGCTTCTTAGTATTTTCTCAACACTATTGGCCTTAATTTTACACAGCTTTTAAATCACACAGGAGCCCATGCTTAAATTTGCAATGCATAAAAAAGAAATGAGTGAGTCTCACATTTCTTCAATCTAGGAATTAGTTTTGTATCAGGTCCTGAACTTTCTCTTTCCAAACAAATTGTACTTTTTGGAAGCATCATTTTGTTTCAGCCCCCTGAATCCAGTTTCCCCTGGTATTCAAGCTGATGATCTCCATTCAGCCTTTGGTTGTGCAATCTGATATGCATAATCTGTAAAGTTTAGGAACTCCTGGCTACATTATGGTAGAATCAACAGGCCCTGAGCGAGATGAGAGGCCCATGACCCAGGTACACCCAAAGTCTCTTTCTAGAAAATGGCAATCCAAAGCCAAGGGCTCAGCCCATGGCCTTCCCCACTGCACTTATGTTTCAGACAAAAGCAGTAAGGAAGAAATGGAATCATTATTTTGGTTTATAATTACAGAAATTAAACACAGAAAATTTCACTCTGTTTCAATAAAGTGCTAAGTTAGGCAGACATTTAAATAATCACTTGATCTAATTTCTATTCAGTAAACTTATATGTGTGTTCTTGACATCTAAATGAGTGAAGACATTCACAATCTCTAATGTCTTCAGAATTCTGTTCTTTTCTGCAGTAAAACCTTCTATATATAAAAAAAAGAAATATAAGTGAACTTAGTGTATTTTTACAACTTCACAACTAAGCTTGGCCCCAAATGGTTTGTTTATGATCCATACTTGAGACATGAACTGAATTAAATTTCTTTGATTGATAATCTAGCTTTACCATAAAATAATCTTATGATGAATTTACATATGTGAAAACTCATGATCGAGTGAAGTTCATATGTGAAAATTTTCTTTTTTGTATTGAAAAGTAATATTGCAAGAAAAAGAGTCCTGTAGAGACTGAAACCACAGTCTAAAGTATGTCTGTAATTTAATCTTTTCTGAGGCACAGAAACATTTTTTTTAATTTAATATGGAGGAATCATATTTACTATTTTACCTTTGTTTATGGATTCAGCTATGGTTTTTGGTATATGAAACCATTTTGGCTGCCATTGACTGACTTGCACATTATTGGTTTTACAAGCACAGCTCTGTTGGGTTTTCAGGTGCCTTCATGTCTATGGCATCTCTCCTATGGGTATCAAGAATTTTGCATGTCATCTTTATTCCATTCCTCAACACTGGGGTGGCATTATGTGCCCTCCAGTCCTCCTTGCTCTTAGCATGCTATTGAATTTGGCCAATACTTTTCCCATCTTTCTGCCTACCTTCTGCAAAACTCTAAAAATCATAATTCCCCTGAGCCTGGAGCTCTCACTGCTTTGTGTAGCTCTAATTGTCTAATTACCTGTTCAGCGCACAATGGGGAAGGATTTTAATATTTTCCTTTCTCCACTTGGCTTCTGTCCCCTTTTCACCTTTTTATTTTTCTTCTCCTTTTTTTTCCCAGTCATGTTAGCCATCTCGGTTTCCAACTCCACGATATCCCATTACTTCCTTTTTTTGTTTGCTTTCCATATCTGTGTAAGTAGGAGAACTTTCTATTATATATCTTTTATTTATGTCTTTATCTTTTTATTATTAACTGATTTGCAGCAACCATCCTTATTAATTTTCTAGTCTTTAATGCTTTCCTATACACCAATCATTATTTTCTTTCCTTGGGATTTTAAGTGTTCAATAAAAATATCTTTTTCTCTAAACACTTTTTGCTTTGTGTTATTTATGCTCATTCTCTGCCTTTTACCTGATGTATTTTTACCAAGTAGAACTATTATGCATGCAACATTTTTCTTTACCAAGTGTATCTTGTAGCTATCAGGTTGTCTTAAGGAAGTTTTATTTTTATTTTATTTTTACTTTGATTTCAAGCACAGCAATATTTCCTTCTTTCACGGATTATCTTTTACCTTTGTGTCTTCAAACATATCCTCTGTGTCATATCAAAAGAACCACTGTATTATTTATATGCAGAATTGAATGTGAACACTGGTATTATATGTGTGCATCTGCCTGTTCTTTCAATCTCATTACCACACTTAATGTACTCCAGGTCTTACCTAGGAAATAAAACTCACCCTTTTCTTACTAGCACTTTATCTTTTATATACTTTTATTTGCTCAATCAGTTTATAGTCTGCTTGCCCTTTCTTTTTAGAGGAATTATAATAGGTTTCTGTAATTAAAACAGTTTGCAATTTGAAGCACCTACAATCTTAGTCAATAAAAAATTAGGCTAATGTAGGTTTCATCTGATCCTAATAATCAATAGTGGTAAGTAGAACTAATAAAAATACACACAGTTAGCAAAAAAAATATGACTTCTACTGTTTGCATTACACCTTTATGCCCGATGATACTCAGTGATATAAATGGTGTGGTAACCTTAGACAAAGTTGCTTCACAGTTAACTGAAACTTGAAAACTCCCATATTGCAAAACATCTTGATGCCAAGGAGAGAGGTACTGACCTATTCCCCTCTGTTTTTTCTGGGAAATGCTATTCTAATCACTTTCAACGTCTGCAACCCACTCAAGGTGAACCTTAGCAGGGAGGCTGGACTAGGTGATCTCTAGAGGTCCCTTCCAACCCCAAGCATTCTGTTATTTTGTATGAATCTGTGAAAAGAAAATCTATATTGTGTTTGGTATGAAGTCCCATCTAACAAGGAAAGAAAACAGCTATCTAAAGAAGCAGGAGTTCTGCATTTGAAACACTGTGGTATTTCAAAGAGCATTAAAGACATATGGAGATATTCAGTGTTATTCTTTGGTATTACGTGGCTGAAGATTGCTATACGAGTCTCTCACGCGAGCGCTGTTATTAATTCCAGTACATCTTCAGTATTGTTGCTGAAAAACTATTTTGCTTCATATTTCTGCTGAATTTATTTTGTACTATCTCTAGGAGATTGTATTCCATTGAGTTTTTTGTGTTAACTTGCCTGCCGAAAATGTGCTGCTATGAGATATACTGATTTCTAGATTTTAAGGTTTTATGCAGTATTATTTCAAAATAACTTCTGCTGAAAATTCAAAATATTGAGTTTCAACAGTATTTTCTCTTTCTTTTTTTTACAGATGCAGTTTCACAAAATATGAAACAAATGCAATAAAACTATTTAATAAAAGCACGCATAATTTTGTGTTTTCTGAAAAACAATTTAGGAAAAATGTTAATATAAGAAATCACCAGGCCCATTTTTCTCAAAGTACAGGAGACACAGAGGCTTTTTTTCCTACTCTGTGTAGGAATGTACATTAGGCAATGGTTAGTTTTTTATTTTCTCTCTTCAGCGTTACTTCTTAGACTAACCAGCAGTGGCAATCATTACTTGCTGCTTTCTAAATGAAGCATAAAGCTCTGTCACTTTGGAGACATGGATTCAGTGTTTTGACTCTAAAACTGTACTGTTTCCATTTCACCCCTTTCAAAGCATATATACCTTTGTTGCTGAAGCTTTCTTTGGTGCGCATCACTGTTCACACATCATTTTTCTATGTCTCTAATATATTCCTAGCAGCAGTATTTTCCTCCCCTTCCCCTCCCCCTGCCTTTCTCTCCCTTTTTAAAAAAAGGGATAATCTTAATATGCTGACAATCCAGGTTCTAACACTCTGTGTAAAAGAAAATTTCTCTTAAGGATGTCAGTTTTGTGCCATGTTTTGACATCGCACTGTCTGATTTAAAGCTAGTTGAAGATTTTAATTCCTTTTCTATGAAGCCTCTTTAGGAAAAAATCCCATGTTATCGAATCTATTTTACATTCTTTTTTTTTTTTTTCTTTTCCTTTTGGACATATTTGCTTGTCTTTAAACAATAGGATCACTGGCTCTATTACTTTTTAGATTTTATGTGCCCCTAGTTGCAGTGAACTAAAAACAACTTTTAAGATGTTAACTGCTGTTTCAAAGCTGTTCCTTTTGGTGCTAGTTGAGTTCGTAATGGTAGGACTCACCTTGCTTGCTGCAATGTTCCCTGATGTAGCAGACCATGCACAGCGCAGATGGTGGAATGAGGGAAAGAGAGAGTAATCTCAAGAGACACTAGAGATGTCCATAAAGTGCAATGCACTGCTGTGAAGAAATCCCAGAGCTCTGAATAAGTTGGTTTTGGATCTGGAAACATAACGACATGTATAAGGTAATTGAGAACCCAGGCTTGGCAGTATTGGATATCCTGTGGATATATTAGTTCTCTTGGCACTAATTCAGTCATCATTAGCACAGCACTGCTATGAAACATCTGTTCCTAATTTCCCATCCCTTTCTAATCTGTGGGATTAATGCTGGATGCTTGAATAACTGCTGTGCAGGCTATATTCCATATTAATTGGGAGAGTAATCTAGATTTGTGCGAGTGGGTGTGTTTTTTAAAAGAGTTCAATGAAACCTATGGGAAACACATTTTCCTCCAAGAAAAACTTCCAGCTATAGCTGACATGCCACTGTCCCACTGCAGCACCTTCTTGAAGCTGCTGGACAAGCCAAAAGCCAAACTTTCACCTGCAGGAGGCCTTTTTTGAGTTGTTGGAACTTGGCACAGCATCCACGGCTGGTGTCCAAAGTTTCCTTCTAAATGCCATTCATGCTGACTCAACCATGCTTGTTCAAACAAACTTTTTTTTTTTTTGTTTGCTTTTACACAATCACCATTTCTAAATTCCTGGAGCTGGAGAGCAGCTGGCAACACTGCTGTATACCAGGGTGCAATGGAGTAATTGCAAATGCATTACTCAAGTAATTCTCTACTTCTTCTTTCCACAAACTGAAGAATCAATTGTAGTGTCTCTGAGTGTAAATGATTATTAGTTAAGCATTTGCCAGACGATTTGTGTAAATATGTTTTAGCCTGTGGCTCTGCAGAAAACACACTACTCCCTATTCTCATACAGTGTGTAATCAATTAAATAAGCCCATAATGTGGATTTGTGTTCAAATATTTTCAAAACCATGGGATAATCATTAGTATGAGCATGTAATGACATTTTGATTATATTTGGTAATATTTTGACTAGAATTTATTTTCAGTGAACATGGACACGAGTTAGATACCAGAAATAAAGCAAAGTAAGCATTTTTTTCACTGTACTGTTAATGATGCCTGTATCTCTATCTTCTGAAATCATCATTTTCAGCACTGAAAAGTGAAGTGTCTTCATTTTGTGCTAGAGGAGGGTCTATCCTATAAACTCTTTCTTCAGTTGCTTTCTTTGATATCATCCATCTGCTTCAGACAGAAGGTGTCAGAAACAATTACTATGCTGCAGCAAAATGTTTTCTTTACTACTCCAGATTTATTTTTGTTACAGCTAAACGTAAAAAGAAATGTGCAGGAGGTAAATCAAATAAAGAGGGATTCAGAGGAAATAAGTATTTTAAATTGTGGGATAATATTCTGAAGATGATATTTAGGTTGTATGTGTTTGTGGATGCCCAAGTATTGTAAACCACTACAATTTATACACACACTAACTGGACAGGTTATAAAAGCATAACAATATTTTTCTTTCATGGTTGTACTGACATGAGAAAAATACTTCATATTCACTATTACGGTCTATAGTATCATCCACCATTACTTTTATAAAACATGCTTCTGTGCAGAGTAAAGGAATGTAATTTAGTTTATGCTCTGTCTTATGCTGTTTCTTTTCAGCAGATGAAGAAATAGATGTTCTTAAGTCATTGGAAAGCAAAAGAAATGGCATGTCTTAGCAGATCCTTGGCTTTAGAGTCAGTGGCACAAAAGCTGCCCTTTGCAGAGTGTTGTCCTTGGGCTCAGCTGTTGACAGAAGGGGCAAAACCTGGCATTTTCTGGATGTTGTTATATCAAAGGTACAGAACAAACCAAACGCAGAATTTTACTTTCCATACTTTTATCCCCCTCATGTGTCCACCTTTCAAAACACAAACCAGAGGAAAATGTACTATGAGTAGTAGTCTCTGAAATTTTGGCTGTTTGTACCGTTCAGAGTAGCAGATTATAATGATACTTTTTAAAATGAGTGTATCCAACTGTCTGCTTTGATGAAATAGGGTAAATGTTGCTGACCAGTAGCTTGGTAAGAAAAGCTGTGTTCTTGGTAACAACCTCCCATATTGCATTAACTATATATATGGGTTTTTTTCATTCTAACACCTTGGCATTGCTCAAAATTATATTTAATACTGGAAACTGTAAGGTGGATTTGGTTTATATGACTCATAGGAAAATGATGCAGTTTTCAAACAATGTTTAGTTCTTCAAACTGGTTGGATACAGTTCTCTGTATCATCAAAGTTTTGTTTCACAGAATATTATTTTTACTGAGTGATTGTTTTACTTGCCCTTTTTGTCTCCCTCCTTCCCCTTCCATCTTTTTTGAGTTGATATCTAAAACCAATTTTAGTTCCTGATAGGATAAATCATCATAGAATTTTTTTAACATAGTCTCCCTCTCAGGATGATTCCTTTAGAAATAGTCATATTTTAAACTTTTTTTTTTCATGTAAACTCAAGTAAATCATAAGGTCTGATAGAAATAGATGACTAGGTGACAGTTGGAAAAGATCAATCTGATCAGCAGTCTGTGGTTCTCAAATATTTTAAGCATGGGTTCTGCATCTGTTTTGTCGAGTTCCAGATTGGCTTCAGTACATTTGGAAGAAGTCAGTTGTATCCTTGCTTATCTGTCTCAGAAGCATTTTGGATCTCTCTGCTGAAGTAGTACATACTGAACTTTAAGATTGTTTTTTTCTCAGTGTCTTTATTCACCTCTTCAATCATTTGGTCTTCCTAAGATGTCTAGAGATCTAGTCTGAGACTCCATTTTCAAGATGGATGTTGTTACCTGGGAAATACATCATTTGTACATTTAGGAGACAGCTAAATAGCATCCATATTCAGCCTATATGCACAAAAGTCCAGGGATTCCTAGCTTGGTTGAAATTCAGGTGTAGTATCCTGTCTCTTTCCCTTGATGCCTATATTAATTCCTGAACAACTTCTATCATGACAATGTAAGCATTTCAAGATGCTGTTAGGTTTCCATTATTGCTGTCTCTAAGGAAAGGAAGGCACACTTTGAGTCTATGTGTATTTCATGAAAATGAGTAATTATAGAAGACTGCATCAAAATTACCTTGGCAGATGTCAACAGCAGCATTGTTGATACATTGAAGTGCCTTTTCTAAGTGGGATGCAATTATCCAGTAGTCAAGGAAGACATTTTTTTCATGTTAAGTGAATGATTTAGGACTTGAAGAGCTTGTCTACGTGGTTACAAGGATATCTTGCCATTACTTCACAGATAGATCTCTCTTGCAAAATTCTGCATGAGGATTTTTGCAAAAGTTCATTATGGAATTTTATTAATATTAAAGAAAATGCGACAGAGAGACATTCTGTCACCCTGTCAATAATATTTAGAAATACAGTGGAAAGAACACATAGAAGGAGCAAACTTTTATAACATGAGTATTTATTTTGATGGAACATGCATTAAACACAATTTTGGAAGATGGATTCAGAGTTCTTCTGTCTTTTTTGGTGCCTCCCATTTATCTCAAGAAAGAAAATCACTTTTTTGTTTCCCAGTTAGAGATGCATTAACTTAAAATACTTTGAAGTTGAGTTTCATAGGGCAAAGTATGAAAAATTGCACATTCATCCTAATACATCCAGGTCAATTTCATCCATAAATCATGATTAGAATTCTCACAGGACTTAAACTTGCTTAGGTTTACAATATATCTTGATTCCTCTATGATGAGGTTATTTTATGACTTTTCACACCCTTGACTGGCACCCTGCCTATAAAAAATATCAAAGCTGGAAACTTTATCTTTATTATTTTTTTTCCTCCAAGGTTTAATAACCAGAGTTCAAACAGTTACTACTTTTTATAATATGTATATGATTTACTTAAGTCATGCATGTTGTCCATTATTAAATTACCACAGGGGTATAATGTCAGACTTGTCTGAGATTGTTCATTCTTCTTATAAACAGTGCAGTCAGTGAGTGTAATCTGTTCTTAGCCCATTTTTGGTCACCGTGATGTAAAATGAGCATTGTAGCTGTAGCATAATTTCAGCTATCAGAGGTATCTCTTGCACAGATCAGCACACAGCTTGTCACAAATCTTTTGGTGCCAAGACGGGAACAGACATGGGTCATGAGTCAGGTGAATTGGCAAGCCTGTGTGGAATCCCACTCAGCATGTGTCTGCAGTACAAGTAGCTTCCTCTCATGAACAGGAACATCAATTAATTAGATATACTATCAGAAAATCACCCCCCAAACTGCTATTTCTGGATGTCTTAATATCCTGATGTCATCATGTCAGAAGCCATGGCAACAACATCAGTAGACATATGGGAGGCTTATCAATGGTGTTCAGTGAAATTTAGGAGGTTTTAAGGAGCTGACTAAAAAGAATTGCTTGTAGTCTAAACACTTACTTAAAATGCTGTGTTTGGTGTCTGCAGTGATCAAGGGACAGATTGCATATGTTGTTGCTGGCCAGAGTATGTATGAACTAGATGTGGATTAGAGATGAGAGACAAGTACAAAATACTGATATTCTTTGATTTCAGAGGTGGAGTTTTTTGTAAAGAGAATGCTGATAACTAATCTGTGCTTGTCTTTCAAGACGTTTCTATCTTATAGACCAAAACATTCTTTACACTCAAATTTGGCACTGTTATGGTTGTGTGGCTACATAATAATTATGGTTAGAAAATACAATGAGAATTACTTCAGCCAGTAGTTTTCAAAAGAGGATTTTAAGGATATAAAAAGAAAGAAATCAGACAGATCAAATTAGACTGATCCACTAATTTTAGATTCAATCAACTGCACTCAGCGATAGAGGTGAACAAATGTCTTTGATGTCTAAAATAAGATTAAATTGACGTGCACACATTATATTCAGCATTGAAAAGTCCCTGAATAACTCCAAGAAAATTATCAGAATCAATTAAAAGAAGTAAAAATTTAGTAGGACAAATTTAGTAGACATGTATGTGCAATTACACAAATCAATTTCAACCTACCTGGAGTGAGTCAATGTCAAGGGGAAATTTGCCTATTGCAGGTTTTGACGTTGTCAACAAATGCCTGTAAAACTGCTCTTGCTGACAAAGCATGCCGGACTTCTCCTATGCTTCTAGAAACATCCCTCACCAAAAACTTTTAAGGAACTTAGGCAGTGATTTCAGGAGTTTCCCCACATAGGTTAATCATCATTTAAACTGAATAGTCAAATAGTTTTAAAAATTGACTAGGTGATAGGAATATAGGTTTCTGGCAAGGAGGAAGATCACAGTAAAGTTTTGCAAGGGCTGGGTGTTGGAACCTGTGCTGTTCAAAACAGTCGTAGTGACCTGGGAAAGGAAGATGAGCGGTGAGATGGGAATATTTGCTGATGATACAAAATTATTCACAGCAGTGACAGTGAGAGAACACAATAATTAAGGAGAACACTGTGAAGATGAGTGACTGGTTAACAAAATGGCATATAAAAATCCATTGCAGGTAAATAGAAAGTGATGCTCTTGAAGAAAAAACACATAATAAATTTCACATAAGAAATTATGAACTCTGAGGTGACTATTACCACTCAGGATCGATATCTTGTGGTAGTACTAGATAGTCTCATGGCAATATTAGTTCTATACTCAATAGGAGTCAAAAATACATACCAAATTAATTATTGAAAAAGAAATAAAAAATAAATGAAAGATCCTTATTGTCCTCCTGCCCATACCATGAATATTGCAGTTTATAATGATCTTCTCGGTTATTTTGCAATTTGAAAGTCAGAAAAGCAAAGGCGGTGGCAAAAAATATAGAATATCTTCCTTTTTAAGAATAACTTAGTAGGGTAAGACTCTTAATTTAGGAAAAAAAAAAGGTGCTTTGTAGGGGACATGTCAGAAATATACCAAATTTTGAGTGCCAAAGAGAAGGTGAATTCAGGTGATTTATTCACTCTCCTTTCCAACACAAAAATAAAGGGGCATCTGAAGGACAGATTAAATATTTGCAGAGTAAAGTACTTTTCCCTTAGTGGGTGGGAGACCTGTAGAACTTCTTGCTACAAGGTATTTTGAATGCAGTTTTTAAGGAGGAGTGAAGAAGGGCTTGGAAGAGAAGTACATTAATGGCTGTTGAACAAGCAAAGCACAAGAAGGTCGGAAAATCATTCAAGCTAAACATATTTAGACTCTGGGAAGTGGTGTTGGATGGATGACACATGTACTTGCCTTTTTTTCTCTTACTTTAGCAACAGCTTAAGGCAGTAGAAGGAGATCAGGATACTAACCAAATCCTTAGTCAAAATCAGTTAGCCACTCTTGTTTCTCATGTTTTGTGCTGAACTCATTATGTACCTCAGTTTTTGGTAGTAAATTCTGTCCATTGCTTCTCAGAAGATGCTAAAGTGTGTTGCAGTAGAGAAAAGATGAATATGTTCATCCCTTTGACCTGAAATGCTAGCAGGCTGTCTGAGAGCATGTTTGATTTAGCCTTACGCTCTCTACAAAATTCAATAGTGCTAATGCTTTCCTCAAAACAGGTGGTTCCATTCTCTCATACAACTTCAGTGATTGTGGTATTAAGACAGAAGCGAGAGAGAGCAGCACCACATTTCTTCTTCTTCTTCTTCTTAAAAGGATGTACGTTTACCAGCTCTGGCAGGTTTGAAGACATTAATTCTGGTGTGAGATATGTTGGTTCAACTTGGGCACTTGAAATTTATCTTGATACCTTTACACACAGTATCATGAGGACTCAGCTCATGTAATATACATAGGAGCAATTAGAATATGCAGTGACTGTCCTTATGAGATTTCCATATTTCTGGAAGTTTGACGGTGACTGCAGAAGAGAAGGACATTTGCAGCATACTAGAAGAAGCCAAAAGGAATGTCATGGAAAAGGGAAAGGTCTTGATGGACGGTACTCAGAACCTGAAGTTAAAGTTCAGGATGCCTGGACACTCTAGTCTAGTTATAAGTTATTTTATTCAAGCAATCACAGAAACTGACTCTTTGCCCATTTGAGTGTAAAGTCCCTGGATATTTGCACCAGAGTTTTAGAAGTCTTTACCATCTCTCCTTTGGTTATGTTCTTTGAATTCAACTAGTTACTCCTCTCCCCCTGCCCCCATTTCTTTACCTTATAAGCTCATAGCAAACAACTAACAATAATAACTGAATCGGGTGACTTATTCTAGGCTACACGGATCCTCAAGACAAATGTTTGTGGACTCCATATCAAGATAGTATCAGTTAAAGGGCTTGAAATATACATGAGGGTTTCAACTTTCAACCCTTAAGCAGCAGACAGATTTCATTTGAGAGCAAGAGTAAAGAGCATTGCTCATCATCCTAGTGCTGGCACTCCAATTTTCACCTCTAAGGAAAAATTATACTTGCTCTTTATTATTGTATTGGCTACAAACAAATCATAATTAGCTCAGTTGGAACATACCATGAACAGACAAAATAACACACAGTAAAATTTGTGACCAAAAAAAAAAAAGAAAAAACCTGATAAATATGTAAAAATAAAGTGGTAGGACAATGTAATGAAGTCAGACCCATCTAGTGTGTGTGTGCTCATGTGTTCTAGACGAAAGTCCAGCATAGCATGTGGAAAACACACAGTGAAGAAAGGCTGAAAAGTATAACCAAAATAAAAAGGGGTATGTGAATGCTTCCAGTAATAAGAGAGTCCATTGTATAAGGTGAGTGTGATATTGTCAAGGTGGCTAATCTTCAATATCTCTGGTCTTTTCTTACACACCCACCAAACCATTTTAGCTGCATTCACAGATTGAATCACAATGAAAACTCATAACTTCCACATAAAGTCACAAACTTCTCATGGATACCTTCAAGTAAGTGGTAGGAATCTGTAAGAGTGAAATCTCAAAATGCAAGAGGAAAGACAACTTTGGCTGCTGACACAGTTGTGAATTTTTGGTAGGCCTATAAACTTGATGCTGTATTTTGAGGAAGAAATAAATCAGCTAAACATAACAATATCATACACTGCATATTCTATTCACTTTAATTTATTCTGTTGAAGATATACACAGGAAAATAAAGGCCTGTCACTTATTCAATTAGGCACTAGGGCAAAGCAGCCTTTAGTGAAAGTGAAGGAAGGGATGAAGAGTAACATGTCTACTATTGAAAAAGATACCTTAGGAAACAATTTTTAAAGTTGCAAACTATGCTAGCAGTTCAATATGATGTGTATAAATACTTGCATTATTAGAATGTTTCACATAAATGCCTTTTAAAGTGCTTATAATATTGGCAGGTCACATGACTTTGTGTATAAATATTTGTATGAAATCAGAGGCTACAACTGTCAAAAGAGCTTACAACCTTATCAGTTTATAATACCATAATAATAGTAAATACCATAGATACTTATGGAAATTAGAAAATGTTTATGCTGAGATTTATGTTCTACTTCAAAATTTTTCTCTAGAGTAAAAGCTGTGTTAAAATAGCCTATGAACTGATCTCTAGTCTTTTGCTATCTTGTAATTTCTAACCACCTAATCCTTGGTAATTCTTTTATAAAAGATGTTGAGTTTTTATGAAGGTATTTTACATCACTACAGTAACACAGGCAAAAGAGTAATATTTTGGCAACTTAATTATAAATGCTATTATGATAATATTGAGAAAGTATTAGTTTGTTGGGTACTGTAAATTTCACAAGAATAATTCTAGAATGCAGATCTCCACTTGGATTAATTGCAATTTCAAATGTTTCTTGACATCTGTAACACATCAAGTTTTAAAGTCTTTTCTTAGAGGCATGCATAAGTGTAATATTCCTACACTATAATTTCACTAAATATATCATAGTAATTACTTATAAGTATCTACAAAATTATTATGAGTCTGGACCAGTCTGAAAAGGCAAAAGAAGGTTACAAAATGTTCCTAATGCAGAATGATGCTCAACTAAATTTTGAGAACAAGACTAAAAACCGAGTTAGAGTTTGGAGAGATTTCTGAAAAGTGGTTTTCTCTTCTCTCTTTGGTCTTTAAAACCATTCTATCTCAGGAGAAAATGAATAGTAGAAGTTAGGAATGTTGATATCGATGACAAAATGTTGTGGAACTCTTTTCAGTGATGCATTTGGCAGAATTTTCCCATATAAATAGCAGCAATTCAGTCCATTACTCTGCACCTCATCTTCCTGTCCCCTGCTTCTCTTGGCTCTCAGTTCCAAGCTCTTTTACTACTGTTCCTACTCTATGCTCTACATAAAGACAGCACTTTGTCTGGAATTTTGATTCAAGTTTGAGTCAGATTTGATTTCAATCTAGATACTCTTGTAACTTTGCAAAAGCTTGATAACAACTGGCTGGCATTCATTTCATAGTTGCTGCACTACAGGTGACATTTGTAGAAAAACAGAGTAAGACTAGTTCTCTCTCCTTTCATCCACTTATTTTTGCCTTTTTGTTTGTGTCTTAAGCTTTACTGTGTGTTCTGGTGAAAATGACGACATGACTTAGTGTGGTCATAAGAATAAGTACCAAATATATTTTTATGTCAGAACCTTGCAAAAACTGAGAGAATTTTGACTTAGCAATGGTTGAGAGGGACTGGGACATTTTGTAAAACGTTTATGTTAATCAAGTATCATGAAACACAGATTATGAAAAATCATATATATGGAGCAAAAATTCTGAGATACACTCCACCAATGTCACAAGCAATGTGCCTACTGCCTTATTCCATTGATCAAATTCCTCTCAACTCTTCTAATACCGTAAAGTACAATACAGTTTAAATAGTGACTTATTTCTACATGGCAGTATGCTAACTGTTGATATATTAATTTAATTTCTTCCTTGCAGTTATGAAGAGCCTTGTCACAGCTCCTGAGTTAAGGAATTTGATTCTGCATTTAAATCAGGCATTGAATATATTTGCTTTCTTTGACCAAGACTACATATTCTTCACAAAATCGCAACATGTATTTTTTGGGCAGAGAACTGATATCATTAATTAACTTATATTAATTACACACTGGATCCTCTAGGAAATTTATCATCTGTGTTCACCCTTTCTTTGTCGCTATAGATAAGAGTAAAGCAATAGAGTCTTTCTCTGTGTCTATAGAGTTAAAATGGATTGAAATCTCAATTCTGCCTATGTGGCAATCAAAGTAGCTTATTAAATATTATTGTGTTTGCAGTAATCGTACAGACAACAGATATACTGAACAACATCTCAGCAAATAGTTAAACAGGGCTATCAGAAGCAGAAGCAGGGTGAACAATCACCTGAGTGCTTTGCAGAAAGCAGACCGGCCCCCAGGTGAGAGGTGGACTAAGCACACCTGCCCTGCATCCCTCACTGGTTACAGCAGTGCAGGGAGGGATGGGTGTGGAAAGGGAGCCCGGCAAGGCCAGGGCTTGGCTTGTTCGTGCTTTCAGCTTTAAAAGGGGAAACAGAGCCTGACAAGTTAGGGATCACACTGACTTTCCTGCTCTCTGGTTCAGCAGCACAGTTCATGGGTCAGAGCACCCTACTTGCTTTTCACTGGCCAGATGCAGCTGCCAATCTGCTCTTCAAGCAAACTGTAATAATAAAAAATACTTATTTCTAAAAAACTTTGCATTTTCACCTAGCTAGGGATAGCATATGTTAGCATGCATTCTCAATTACTTTTTAATTCTGTAGGGAGAGAATAAGAGTCCTAAAGCAGGAAGTGTATCAATAATACAAAAAAGTAAAACTTTACAGGAATTTTGCAGTTCCTTCCATTGTAAGGACTCAAGGCTTCCAAATTAAATTTAATTTACCCTTACGAGAATTCTAATAATTTTAAAATCAGAAGTGTGAGATTAAAGTCACCACACAATCTTAACTTGGTCCAAAAGTAATACCTAGTGAGAAAAATTTATCTATATAATAAAAAAAGATGCCATTAAAAACCAGCTAAATCTAATCCGGAGTTTCAAACTTTAAAATGTATTTTTCATAACCATATGGTTATTACCTCGTGTCACTATAAAGCTGAGATAAGGTTATTGCATGTAGCATCTTAATATATATTTTATCTGGGAGTTATATGCATAATTCATATTTATTAAAATAGTTTATTAATATGACCAAGGTGAGTCAGTTGACCCTGAAAATCACCATTTTAGGCTTTCTAACTGAAGCTAATAGGACAGTTCATCTAGTGCCCTTAATGCAGTCAGTGTTACACAGATCAGAGTTAGCACATCAAGTATTCACTGGGATTTTCTCTCTCCCTCTTACAGTCTCTCTTTCTCTGGCACTGCAGACCTGGTGTAGATAGTAAGGCTGAGACAGGACAGGGAAGCCTTCCACAGCAAGACAGAACCTACTGCTGAGAAATATAATTTGCTTCTGTAATTTTCAATATTCATATTTTTTACTTGTAAATAACTTTGAAAAACTGCTTGATTTTTCATTGAAATTCACATTTTTCCATAGAAAGTCTATTGATATGGATAAGCCACATTTTACACTATATTAAAAAACAGGATTACATATTCTTGAGTGTAGTTCTGTAGATGTGTGACCAGATGCTTTGTCTACTGATAAAAGAAAACCTATGGAGCAAAAAAATTGAGCCAGGAAGTCACAAAATATTTAATAAATATTCAGTGTTCCTCCCATATGAACTAGTGCAGCTTATTCAGTGTGAGAGCAAATTTTGAGGCAGATGAAGCTCTGAAAAACCTGTCATCAGCCACCTTAGGCCAACTCACAGAGAAGATTCTCCTTTCCATTAAAACTTCTTGTTTCTTACTTACTCTTTTGTTTCTGAACTTTGGAGGGCATCCTAGAGTTCAGAGTTGATATTAATCTAATCTTGGCATTATTATGAGGATAGAATATTTGACTGCTCTCATTCATAATTAATGACAAAGGTGTCTAAGAGGGCACTATGCGTAATTAATGATTCCTGTAGTTTGAAGGCAAAGAAACTGCCTTTGAAAGGAAATGAGACATCAAAACTTCTAAAACCTACTGTTGATAAGCCAGTAAGAATATCTAGAAGATTATCAAATGCTGGCTGCACAACTAAGTGGGGAATGGTATGGATAGGCCCTGGCTTGTGGCATCCACTGACTGACCAGAGCTGATACTTGCAATACCCCTGACTTCATGCTGCAGATGACTTTGTGAGGCTGCTCAAGTACCCTTTTCCCATATGAATCAAGTCTTGCAGTCTCTGGAATCCCAATAATAAATACTAGTGAAGTGTGGAGAACTTAACTGCCATTAAGCAAAATAAGAAGGATGTTGGAGTCCAGAGGACGAGCATGAAGATGAGGACTGGAGCACCTCTCCTATGCAAACAGGCTGAGACAGTTGGAGCTATTCACCTTGGAGAAGAGAAAGCACTGGAGACACTTTACAGCAGCCCTCCAGTAACTGAAGGGGGCCAACAAGAGAGCTGGAGTGGGACTTTAGACAAGGGTGAGCAAGGATAGGATGAGGGGGAATGGCTTTAAACTGGAAGAGAGTAGGTTTAGAATTGATATTAGGCAACAATTCTTTACTGTAGGGCTAAGAAGCACTGGAACAGATTGCCTGGAGAAATTGTGGATGCTGCAGCACTGGAAATGTTCAAGGCCAGGTTGGATGGGGCTTTGAGCAACCTGGTCTAGTGGATGGCATTCCTAGGAATGTCTGGTCTAGTTGTAAATAGCTGATACTTAAGGTCCCTTCAAACCCATAACCCATTCTATGGTTCTATGATTCCATGAAAATGAGCAACAAGATCTACGTGGTCTTCCCAACTGACAGTGGATGCACCTGCTCATAAAAGATGAAAATCCAGAAAAGATAACGGAGAAGATGACTAGGATTAGTTACCAGTAACTATGTAAAATAAAAGGAAGACATATTTGGTCTACCCTCGTAGCTTTTGCTTTCTCAGCTACTTTGGTTATTTTCCAGCTACTTTATGATGCAGTGAGGCCAATAAAGCCCTAGCAGAGTTGTACATATACCAAGTCTTGACACTTTAGCATATATTGCTCATTGAAATAAGAGATACTGGCAAAAGCACTTTTTTGCA
This sequence comes from Edolisoma coerulescens, assembly GCA_013397115.1. Classification (NCBI taxonomy): domain Eukaryota; kingdom Metazoa; phylum Chordata; class Aves; order Passeriformes; family Campephagidae; genus Edolisoma; species Edolisoma coerulescens. The sequence goes on along the minus strand of VWZW01005505.1, from coordinate 1,975,051 downwards.
AATGTAGTAAAAATCAGTAAGAGAGTTCTAGTGGCAGAGCTCTGGCAGTAAAATTAAATCAACTAAACCCTTTAATGCTGACAAGTTTAGGTGCAGAGAATCTACCAGAAAAAAATATGAAGACAAGAAGTTAGGGCTTGGGGAAGATGCAAGAGAATCAGGAAAGTAGTATAGATTGTTGCAAATGGTCTTTATTGTGGGTTTGTTCTTTTGTTTTGTTTTTTTCTTCACAGTAACTCTTCTACTTAGAATGGCATGTAGCATTGGAACTGATAGAAAAACTACATGTTTAAAAACTAGAACATAAAAAAGTGCCTGCCATATGTAAAGAGATAAAGTAGACTTCACTTTAGAAGCTAAAAGTCCTGGGGAAGTAGCTTTTGTGCAGAACAGGAAACTTTGCTTTTGTGCTGTGAATACAATAAAGGTTGGGAGCAAGGGATTTGGGAGGTTATAGGTATAGCAGCCTTTTCTGTACATCTGTTCTGTAAAAATCCGCCTTCTGAGTTGACATTGTTCAGCCCATTCGTAATTCTTACCTGAAAAAGATGTTATTATTTAATGCTAAGAAATTAATGACAATTTCATAAAAATCATCATTTTCACTTCAAAAAATCTTGATATGAAGACAAATGTAAGCAGGGTGACCCTTGGTAATAAAATAAGGTCCTCTGTAATTTCTCCCATGAATTAAATGTCTCCTATTTTTTTTTTAATGTGAAGTAATTTTGTCTGGGACCCGTTCAAGACAAATCTCATTAATTTGCATGAGCAGCCACCATGCTCACACACCAAAAGCAGGGAAAGGAGGTTGAGGGGCTGTCAGGAAGGCAGCCATATGGCCCTGGAAAAAATTGAATGATGAAAGAAGTGAAACAAGTCTGAGATGTGAAGAGTGTATGCATCCTGTACACTTCAGCTGGTCCAGGTCTGAAGAGTGATGGCAGGCATGGAACAGGTCAGTGTTGCATCACTGTGTAAGACGGATATTAGCTGATGCAACTTGGTAGCTCTTGACCTTTCTGCCCCACAGATCCCTTTTCAGTCCTTCTGTCCATTTGAGATACGGCTGTTGCTCATTGCTCTCAGTAATAAGGATAGAGCAGGCAATCAGGATTTGCAGGTTGAAAACTCATTTGTTTTCCTCTCAAAAAGATACTTTTATCTCTCCCAATCCAGAAAACCTGTACACAGCATTCGTTATAGTGGTTTTGTCTTTCATATATCTCCAGGAACAGCAAACATGATAACATGAGGTCATCAGACCACTTGCTGCCAGAAAAAAAGAATCTTTTTAGAAGAAACCTACCAAAAATTCTCTTTATAGAGTCCCTCCATGCAACACATGTTGTATGAATCGAACAAGAGTTCCCTGCAGGTAAGATAGCTCTGGATAATTGAGATCTGACACATCCTGAATATCTCTAAAAATAATTTAATCACAGTCTGATCAAAGTTTTATAAATCAGATAGGGCTTTACATTTGCTCAAGGCTCATGACAGTTAATTATAATTTTGATTATACCTCCATGCTTTAGGCTTCTTTATATGTCAGAAGGATTGCTCCTCTTATTAGAAAGAAGTATACGGTAGTTTACTTTTATTTTGCTTTGATGAACTGCCCTTAGAGGACAGGTACCTGGTGCCTACTCATTTGGGGGCATATGTTCAGTAATGACATGCTGTGAATAACTTTTTTTTTAATTTTAACTCTGCCACATCATTTATAGACTGATTATGTGTGCTTAGTCAAAATATACACAAATAAGACAGCTGTGCTCCTCTTTTGTTTTACCAAACCTAGCAAGTATTTTATTTGCAATAAAGAAACTGAAGGGCCATCAAAGTTGTATACAACCATCTGCTTCTGGAATTAGTTTCATATAAGGGATTTAAGTCTTGGTGATCTTCTGTGCAGGAAAGGGAAAATTTTTTTTGGGCTTTTTTTTTTTTTTTAAGTATGCAGTTGAGTATTGAGTGTATTGTTAACAAGACATAGCTTACTTCCTTCTATCCTCATCTCAGTTTGTGAGCACTGCTCTTCGGTATGACAAAGGTATACACTAACAAATTGAAAGTTTTGCATGAGAAATAAGTTGTTCCACTATTGCTTAGGAAAGTGCTGACTTCCTGGTTACATAATAAGCTCACTGCTGAATATGATACATAACATGTGATAACAATAGCTCAAAACAAAATGTTGTTAGAGGCTGGTAGATGAGAGATCAGGTGTTAGTAAAAGCCAGTGGAGCCAACTGTGATATCTGCTGTATCAAAATATTAGTGCTGTGATACCAGCTCCAACTTGTTACACTAGCAGGAAAATCCATTAAAGCCCCATATATTAAAACATTTAAGACAGTCTTGTGGGGAAAGTAAAATGGGAGTTACCACAGGGCTTTTGATTTTATTGTGAACAACATGATATTAGGTGAAGGTTCACTTCAGAGACTTAGATTCTTAAAGAGGCAATTAGGTTACTAGCTCCAAATTGAGCATCACTGGCATGCAAAAAATCTCCTTTCAGCTGCTGCATTTCCTTTGTGATGCCTAAAATCCCTCAACACTGAATTTTCTGCCAGGACGTGTATAAAGCTGCCTAAATCTTTAATTACCTGGCTTTTGCTGTATCCTTAGTCTGCAGGGGATGTAAAAATAAGGCATTTTCTCATTTTATCTCTCTTGGACTGCCTGAGTCAGGAGTGTGATAAGAGTATACCGTGTGCGCACTTGCGATTTCGTGTCTTAGAAGGCAATGACTAAGAAATAGAAAAAGAGCTGGGAAATCCTGTGAGGGAAAAGGAAGAACTGGATGAGGACAGATATGCTTCTCTTCAAAGGCCACAATTAGATTAGTTGTCTGGACCACAGGAGAGCCAAACCCCTGCTTTGAAGCAAAGGCTTGAGCTTTATCATACCACCTTCTAGAATACTCTAAAAATAGTCAAATGGGTATCCTGCCAAAAACCTCTCTTTCAACATTTTTATCGATGTTGCTTTATACTGTATAAAGGGCACACAAAAATTTTTGCTGGGCTTTGAAAAACTATTATAATCCATTAGCCAGAGAAGTGAGACAATGCTGCAAAGCGAGCTAATTAGTTGTTAGCTGAGATATTGAATGGGTTATTCTAAATTCAAGCCCTTTTTCCAGTGACTGCAGTACATAAACAGAAACAGCTTCAACAGAAAAGATGGGACAGGACACTGCTATTGTGGGATGACATGTCCAGAGACGATAAGGCCTTTGGAAGGGGAAAGAAAAGACTTTGTCCTGACTCTGTGGATGGTCATGTGTTCTGAAATAGATGGGAGTATTTCACACAGTTTTGCAAATATTCTTGTCGGTCAAGACATTTTCATTTGTTAGTATAGTTGCAACCCTTTTTGACATCTCAGGTTTGGGATTGTTCTGGGTGTTTCAATCCAACTTATGGATATGAGCAGCTGGAGTTTGTCTCTCCAGCTGCTCTGTGTTTTCGCTCATAGGAACCCACTTGTGAATCTCACAGTTGCAGTGTTTCTAGAACTCCCAATTATTGGCTTAGATGACTTTTATTTTAATGAAATGACAGTTTATGCTGTATAGCAGGTTTCTTTGTCAGTAAATCCAATTACAGTAAGACTAATTGTCCCCAGGGCTTGGCCTGTATTCTGCACTCTGGACTGACAACTTTCCTACCATCTGTGGCAATATGTTCTATGACAGTATCGTTTTTCTGCACAGCCATAAAACTCAGTTTCTCTTCTCAGTCCTCTGCTGACAGTCCACTTATAATTAGCCACAATGTCTTTGTAATTTTTCCCACAATCACATGCAGGTCTTTTATCCATCAATTTATGTCTGTGTACATCTTCTTGCCATGTGCCTAATGAGTTCTCGCAGTAGGACTATATTCCTCATTTAGTTTTGGAATCGGGTCCAAGATCTATCTCATACGCTTTTCTACAATTACACACTTTTCTTCCAGAGTATCCTTAATAGTTATCAGGTCTCTTCTTTAGACAACTCTTGTTCCTGGCCTGCTTTCTGTATAACTTACTGCAAGCACTGGAATTGGATGGGATAGTGGGAAACTGGGCTCAAACATGCAATGATTGACTGAAATGTATTTTCCTAGCTCGTCTTTGCTTCCAGCAGACTCTATAACTCCTCAAGCAGCCTTTATGGAGTCTTTACTTTTTACAATAGTCTGGAAGCCTTTTGCTTCTCAAGAACTCCTAAAAGCTTTCAGTTCCCAAATTGATGTTCTATTATACCTTTTTGTGCTTTTATTACATGAAGTTTTCTACAGTTTCTCTCACCATGACAAGATAAGCACATGGCTCAACCTAAAGGTTACTCTTTTTCAAAAATGGATAAAAATTTGACTATTGAATTAACATAAATTTCATTGCAGGATCGTAATTTCTGTCCATCTATGCAAAAAAAAAAAAGTGATATAAGCTTCCCACTGAGGGTAGCTTTCCTTTGAATGCCTTAAAACACCTGAAAGAGAGAGGCAAGAAAGAATCAGAATGACAAGGAAACAGCTTGGGAAATTCATACTTTTATCTTCCTTTATCTGGCACTTTACTGTTATCCTTAAAGCAAAGCTATATCTTAGCTATTACATATAAATACCACAAACGCTCCTTAAATCTTCATCATTTCAGCCACTCTTAAAATTCACTCATGACACACTAATATATAGTGTCATATAATCTACCCAACATACATGAAAGCTTTTTCACATTCTTCAATACATCTTTGTCACCATAAAAAAATTCTTCACTGTTTCCCACTCTCTGACAACCTTCAACCATTCTTCTCATAATTTCTAGTACTGAATAAACACCATAATATTAAAAAAACTGACTGATGAATTTCAGGAATTTCTTTCAGATCATACACAAATAATTTATGGGTTTTAAACCTTCAGCTTTCATCATGTCCTTTTTTTGTGTTCATTCTAATGTGCTTTCCTTCTTTCCTGTTCACTACCTGAAGCAGATAGAAGCTCTACTTTTACTTTAGTACAACAACAGCAACAACAAAAAAGATCAGTCATCATATTTCCAGTCTTCTGTATCAAATGAGAAGAAAAATATCCAAATATAATTTCCAAATATTGCTGATTCTCTGTCTTTAGCTTTGCTGATTAGCTCAATAGCTCAGTCAGTCGGAAGTTTCAATTCTTTTCTTGTTCAGAGATATTATTACTGACTTGCCACTTTCTCTTTTATTCTCTATATTTTATTTCAGCCACTGGACCTTCCTGCTGATGTCTTTTTGATGGGTGATTTATTTATTTCCCACAACATTCTCTAATACTGCTTTATAGTCATGCCTACACCCTAGGGTGAATCTTGCTAAATTACTACTTCTTAGCAGTCATCCTTTCAGGTAATATATTAACAGTTTAACAGCCTAAGTACTTCAAAACACAGAAACTATGCTTCTGTTATTTTGCTTAGCACAGAAATATTTAAAAAAATAAATTTGAAACATGTGTGTACCAGATTTCCTGCTATAGAAGCCTTTCATGTTGTGCATCTTCAAAACAACACCAGATAATTATTGAAGTTTAATGTGTTTGCTTTTGTACCACCTTTGTTTTTTTCATAAGTTATAAAAGCTTTCCTCTTGCCTTATTTTAGTGTGAGTCATCACAGTCTATGTCTGCCACTTTTAATGGTAGGACTCATTGTAAAATGATGGAGTTGTAACAACAGAGCAGCTTTGGGTGCATTTGTTGAAAAAGGTGACTTGCAGCCAGATATTTATAGAAATAAGACAGTGTTGGTCAATAAATCTGTTTTTATCTCAAAATGATGTGGAATGCCACTATTATTCGTTGTCAGTTGATACAGTCAAGAATGAGATAGCAAGATCTGATATTTTCAGAGCTAGATTTTAAAACATTTATTGTTTGGTCACTCTTGTCCAATTTGAGCAGAGTGAGGGGAATAAGTAACCAATTAGCAAAGGACTGGAGGTTCTTGTTAGACTTGTACACTAAGGAAAATTTTTTGTCCCAGAAGAGGTTTATTTGCATGTGGGCTAAGACAATAGGTCTTGACTCCAGTGTGACATACAAAATTTTAGGAGCGTAAAATTAATCCAGTTGATTGGCACTTCCATCTCAGAACATGGATTCTCTTATTCAATTATGATGAAAGAGATGGTAAAGTTGTGTCTAAGCCAGTAGATGTGCTCTAGACATAGAATCCTAAAAGGGTTTGGGTTGGAAGGGACCTTAGAGATGACCTAGTTCCAATCCCCCTGGCAGGGGCAGGGACACCTGGTGAGATGTTACACTGCCTTCTGAAAACTTTGGGTGAATCATCTGCATTTCCTTTTGCTTCTGTAAGATGAGTTGTTCTTTAATTTTTTGTTTGTTTGTTCATTTTTAGGATTTCGTTTTTTTGGTTGGGGGGGGCGTTGTTTTGTTTTTTTGGTTTTTTTTGGTTTTTTTTTTTTCTCCAAAATAAAAGGCCCTGAGTATTACAGACACAAAGAAGGTATGTGAAAAGACCAAGTACTATCAGCTGTGGAGGGATGTAGCTGCAGGTCTCAGTGAAGCAAACTACTCCTCTAAATGAAAGTGAAAATTAGGCTCAAATTTTATCTGTCAAACTCGGTCTCTTTACTGTCTCCATCAGCTTTATGATAATTTCCAACAATTCCTTTGTAAACTCCTGAAAATGTTTGACTGAACAGCTTTTGAAAAAAACTAAGTAATATCAACATACTGGTTCAATAAAGAGTAGATAAAAATTGAAAGTTTATAAACATTAGAAAAAGCAACTGAAAAAAAGGAAGGTCCCCTCCATTTTCCTAGCCTTGTGAGAATAATGTTTATTTCAAAACTAAAAATATTTTGATGTTTTTATTCTGTGAAAAGTTGTTGGAAAGTTAGTTTTTAAAATCCACCTCACAATCTTCTTTTTAACATGCATATTTTAAGAAGAAACGGTGTTATTTCTGCGACACAGCGTGTTGTTTCACAATGGTCTGTGGTTGTTTTAAGGAAAAAGGAAATAGATTTTGTAAATACAAGAACTTTTACTGTTAGAGCCCTCTTATAAAATATTGTCTTCCTTATGCAGTCTTGCAACTATCAAAATATTGAAGTAATTCTTCCTTCTCCACTTGTTGAAAACTAGCCATAATCCATATCCAGAAGAATATCTAAATTATAACCTAGAGATTCCATCTTAGTTGAACAGTAATGAATTTTTATTTGAATTATTCTAGTGTTGGTGGATGAGTCTCTAAATGAGCTTTAGCACCAGGTTAATAGTTAATTAAGTGAATTGATTGTTCCACAAAAGAAACAGCATTTTCTTGAAGGAAAATTAGATAAACAAATAGGTGAATATAGACAATTTGAACAAATTGTAATTATCTACTGCTATGTACCTCTGTGTATAAGGGAATGATTAGTTTTAATGAGTTTTCTACATTTCAATGATTATTTAGATATTATTTAGTCATGTTTCCTCATAGCATACTGCAAATTATATCCTTCCACAATGATGGCATTATAATTAAGAAAAGAAGTCACATTCATGTTATCCTTTGTATATTTTGACAAAGCACAATTAAAAAACTTTCTGTGGGGAACAATAAAATAAATGAAAGAAAATGTCCTACCAAATATTTCCCTTTTGGTATCCCCTGTTAATATTTTTATGAGTCTCTTAAGCTTATCTAAGAGATTTTTAATGCAGCAGGGTGTGTTATTAGGTTTGTATTTTTTTCCACACTATCATACATTTCAGTCTTTATCACAGTGGGAACAATAAAATAACAGACCGCAATGCATTAGCATCATAAAGAAAATGTAATAAATGGCTTTATAACTGTAGTAAAAGTTGCATGAGCACCAGCAGCTGTAACAGAGATGTCGCTACAGCAGCATTTTATGACCTAATAGCACTCAGTGGGCTGATAATATTATGTGTGTGTGTGTAATGCCAGCAGTTTCCCAGGCCTAGATTTCAATTCAGATAAATAATTGAAAGCACTTTTAGACTTTTCCATAAAATGTTTAATAAGAGATCAAATACTCCCTCCCTGTAGTGGAAAATTAAATAGTTTTTACAGGGATGTTTTATGATGAACCTCTATTATTAGGAGGAGAGGGTATTCGTTTTATTTATTTATTTTTTTAAAACGTGGTTGTTAGAACTAAAACATGTTTGAAGGAGCTCTTGTTTGTTTTGTTTCATATTGCTGGTAGTAGAAAATGATACTTGTTTTTACCCTTGTTCACCATTTCCTGCTATTTGGAGACAAGGACTATGATAATAATATTTACTGAGTTACTTTGAATATTATAGTAATCATGACAATGTGTCTGCATTTCTAGAATGAGAAAAAACCAGGAGGGCTGCAGAAGACTCAGTTTTAGAAAATGGTGGAACTGATAATCATATGCTATAGATGTGGAATTCACCTAGGGTTCTCTAAAAAAATAAGTGGGAACTATTTCTCTATCTCCTCAGTAGAGATTAAATGCAAAATGAGTGCTGGATGAGTGAATGAAAAGATCATCCAATGTACAATCTGGAAGACCCTGTTACGATTTAAAGCACACAAAATACACAATATTCTGTGAGGTTTTGTTTTTGTTGTTTGTTTTAAGAGGATTTTGGAATTGCTTCATTTTCTGTTTCATACGGGGATTGCTTGTTTTACAAAAGGTGAAAGAAAGAGTGTGAGGTATGTATATTCCATTAACTACTGCTTTTGAATACTTTTGTTTGGGACATTAACCTGCTCTTCCTTTCTCACTGTTCTGAATACTTACATAACAGATAATACAAGATTACTTGTTTGTCAAAGTGCTCCTTCTTGGACTTTCTTGCTTCCTTTTCCTTGATCTTACATCAGCTTTCAAAATGATGAAACTGGAGCAATTTTGAAAGTGTGGATATTCTGGGGTCTCACTTATTTCTCACTTGGAAACTTTCTTTATCCTCTGTGTTTTGCAAAAGTTAAAAGCAGCTGGTAAAACATAAATTCTCCAAATATTTTTGCTTTTCCTTGTGTTTCATCTTCCCCAAAAGGAAAAAATTCAAATGGTTTATAACAATGAACTTTATCAGCATAAAATTAAGTCACTTTAAAATAATTTTATATTTGGATTCTGGGAAGGCTGAAAATACTGAGGTAGAGGATAATGCCTCATGAAGCAGAGAGTACAGAGAAAGAAGGACAAGAGGATATTCAGAGGTAAAAGAGAAGGGAGTTGAAGCATGCACATTGAATTCTTTTTGAAAGCATTGCTTTAATGTGCTGAATTTTTATATTATGAATGTTATAATAGATCATCTAGATCCTCTGAAAAGACTTATTTATTATTTTAAATCTAAATGAATTAATACAGTAATAAAAAAGGATGGAAATATAAGTTTTAAAAATTTATCTATGTGTAATGAAAAATCCACAGAATTATTTTTGGATGGGTCTAATACAGTGTTTGGTGGGGCAAGGTAATTCCCTTGTCCTAATCAAATATAAGTTGGTAGGAGCTGATATCATCACATGCAAGTCAGCTGAGAATTTTTTTTGTGAGATATTCAACCTTCAAATTGAGACAAAATTTAAGCTACATCTCTACCTTTTACTGTTTACTCTTTTCAAAATTGTGAATGTAATTTGGTGAGAAAAAATGGATGCTATGGCAACTTGGTGATTGTGTTTAGTAGCAACATTAAATGAACAGTCAAGATGTGATTTAGTTTGAGTTACTTTTAACAGAAAAGCATCTTCTTGGCAACAGGTTCTATGAACCACACCTGATGAGAAGAAAGAACCCTATCCCAGTTACATTTGTTTCTTTTGCAAGGAGTTTATTTCAGCTACATCTCTGCAACAGTATAAGCTACAACTTTTTTAGGATTACGTAAAGAATCAGAGGTGTCTCCACACTTCACAGGCCTTCCAGCATTTAACTGTGTCCAAGACCACTTGTTACTTATGCAATATGGAAACTAAGACAAATGACCAGCTTGCTCTGACCCTGTCACCCTCTCCTGAGACAGAAAACCCCTTATGCAATTGTTGCTTTTTAAAACAATCTATATGCTTTATATATACTTTATAGAAAAATGCAATATAAAATACTCTCTTTTGCTATCAAAAAGTGGGAGGTCCTGCTACATAGCAGAGGTAATAAAATGTGAAAAACTGGAACAATCAAAAGATTTCTAATGATAAGGTAACACAAACCTGTAATTTCTGTTGATTGAACTGCAAAAACTGAGCACTAAATATTCATATTTCTCCAGCTAATTAAATTGGATGAACATAGGTTTCACAATTGAAGCCAGGTATTTAAATTAAATTTTAGAACATTTTAATTATAATGGTTGAAAGGATTTACAAAGGACGTGGTAAGAGGTCTGTTATCCAGATAAGGGCTCTCAAGTTTTGTAATAAAGACTATATCCTCAAAAGAAGTTTATCTTATTTTAATGGTTAGATATATAAATATTACCAATTCAGTTTGCTTACTTACCATTAAATAAATATTCTTGTGTCTTCTCAGAGACCTAAAAGACCTAACATAGCTAAAAGCATAAACTGAAAAACACATAATGACCTTAGGAAAACCCCACATAATTAGTACCTTACTTGCACCAGTTTTTTTTTTCCCCACTTCCTGTCTTATTTTCAGTCTGACCCTGAGTACAGTATATGAAGACAACGCTGTCAGGCTCTTTCTTTTTTTTTTATAAAGTTGCTGTTAAGGTTAAATTTTCTTGGGCTGTGCACAGCATTTCATATTGTTAACCACGGCTAGCTTCATATAGGTAATTTCCTTGTAAAAGCATAATCTTAATGAAGCAGAAATGAATGGTCTTCTTTGAACCTCCTTTGTAAGCTATCAGAGAAGTTATCTTTCTGTCCTTTGGAAACTTCTACACCATGAGCACGAACTTTATACTTGCCTTCACACATTTTTCTTCTGAAACTTGGTTCCTTTCTTTTTTTCAGAGCTTGACTGTAGACCAAGGTGTGCCTGCAGCAGTTTACACCTTTTGGGTTTGGAGACAGAGAAAGTGGTTGGGAAGTCTCAGAAGAGAGTCTTTTAAAGCTAGTTGACTGTACGAGAGGGAATAAACAGACCCTGAGAAGAGAATGAAGTGTCCACAGAAAGAATTTTACATACCCAAAAAAGTACTTAATGTACATGTCTCTGTCTCAGCCTTAGCCCCTACTAAGAGACAAATGAAACTATAACTATCAACAAGATATGAAGGAATACATACACTCATTATTTCACTCAGTGTATGCTCCAAACCCTAATTTTCCAACCAGCTGCAGATTTTGATTTAAAAAGACCTTTAGGGTTACTATCTTGGTTTCCTTAGAAACCACCTTAGATTCATTCTCCATGTTTTATAAAAAAAAAGGCCAAATCACCTGAGGTTTTTTTTCGGAGCCTGGATGTGGTCTCTGAAGGTACTGGTGACAGAGATGTTTTGATGGACAGCCCCTACATCAGATAATTTTTTATATTTATTTTCTAGATGGATTGATCTTAATGATGGTTTGAGCATGCTTTGCCATAAAGTTATCTCTATAACTGGGTTTTACCTAATCAGGCTGTTCATAGAACAGATGAGGTTCAATTTGTTTGACAAGGGCTGGTAGATGGTATATATTTATATTGGTCCATTTGCCCCAGAGTAACTAATGTATTTAGCGATTAATCTATTTTTGTTTACATCTTGATGGGTCCTCATATTTTATTTCAGTGTTGTTGATTCTTTTCATTAAATAAAAGGATATTTGATATGACAGGGTTCAAGTGTCAAGGCCTACAATGTTTGGCATATTTGTAAATAATCTGAAAAAAAAGAAAAGAAGTAACCAACTGTGCCAATGCTGATAAACTGCAACATAAGACTCTGTGGAACTGCTGGTGTATCCATGACACCGAAACAATAAAATGACAGATGACATTCAGCGTCCAGAGACAAAAATGAAATCTGCGGAAATACTGTTCTAGTGAAGGACTGTGCACTCAGAAAAGATATTTGTCGGTTTCATTTTTCTGTTCTATAACAAGATCAATTTATTGCTGGGTGATATTTAACAAAGCAAAAGGTAGCATTTACAAGGAGTGGGATTGAAAATGTTATTATGGTCAAAATACTGTGCATTACTTCGCAATTACTGCCCATCTTGGACTCATAAGCATACTGTTCCTGGAATGATAGAACTAGAGGGAGATGATGGAGGTGAATGAAGGATGCAAAGAGATTACGTAATGTGGAGAAATATTCAGGGTTCTTCAGTCTGGAAGACTAAATGAAATCTATACTGGATCTATACTGACTGCTGGAAATCTATACATCATGAGCAATATAGAGAGAATGGTTAGAAACAATTGTTTATTTTAATTTGAGAAGAAGGCTACGAACTGAAATTATCAGATAGCAGAATCAGAGTAACACAAGGAAGTACTCCACACTGTGCACAGACAAGCTGCAGTGATAGCCAGTTGCAAAGTGTTGCAACTCTGATGTGAGACACTGCAGATGCTAAGTAAATATGTGCTCAAAACACCAGTAAGGCCAAGTTGTTTAAGGAAAATCATTTAGGACTCTAAAAACACAAGACGGCCACATCCACCTCAGGAAATACAGACTGCTCAAAGCTGGGAGGATATAGTGGGAGGTATCTGTGGATGTCTTCCTTGTTTGTATATTTTCTTTAGGTGTCTCTATTGGTCAGCATCAAAGAAAGGTTCAGGAGATTCTGCATCCTTTCACCTAAACACAATGTCCAATCTGATGGTCATACACTCACATTAATGTTACTCTCTGTTGTGTGTGACTTTAGGGCTATTTATTGTTCCTTCCTTCCCTTCTTAAAAAAGTAAACAATCTCTGTGAAATTCCATAACACATTTTTAGAGAACGAGGTAACTTAAACTTCCTTTGTAGTGTGTGTTTTTCTTTCTTACAACAAAGATTTTGGTTTTACTCTAAAATTAAATTTTTCTTTATGATTACTATTCAGACAGATGCTAGTTTAGTCTGGCAGGAAAAAAAAAAGACGCATTAATGTGTCATCTATTTTGTCTAAAACCTGTTAAATTAATTGAGAACTACCATCACTGAAGCAGAAAATAAGGTTGGATTTGAGTAATGAATGATGCCTGGCTAATGATACTAAACACCATTAGAGCAAGAGAGACACTTTTTTCTCAGCATAGGCTGATTGGGGAGGGGGTTGGAGTTGGCAGGAGGATGCAAGACTAAGTGAGAAGAATATGTTATTCACTGCAGAGAGCAAACACTGAAATTTGAGAAAGAAGTCAGGAAGCAAGAGAATCAAAGAAGGTCAGAGGCAGAAAACAGAGAAGAACAAAACTAGGTGAAAATTGAGAATTTGACAAAAATCTTTGGCATTGTAAAAAACAACATTATGCTGGCTATGTTTCTGTCTCTCAATTTTCACGTGTTTAGGATGTATGTTGACCACAGGCTCCTGGTCAAAATCCCTGTCTACAGAGTGGGACAACATCTGAAAGTCAATGCTAAGCATCCTTATTTTTCCTTATCATTCACTGGATGGTGGGAAAATCTTGCATATGGTTCTCACTGAAAATTTTGTAATGAATGTAAAATAAGAGAACTGACTTTTTCAAGTGTCTTGTTTACCCACAACAGGTGTTTCAGTTGGACAGAATGATTCTTTGCTGTGATGAGATACAACCTTTTTCAACTGTCCTACGTGGTGTGACTGAGATGACAAAAATGATGCATTCTAGTTTGCTTAACTTCTGTACACCACCCTTTCAATTTTTAAACTTTTATGTCACTCATTTCAATGCTTTTCTGAATCTAAAAGGGTGGTGAAAAGATCAACTGCATGTTTGACAAATTAACTCCTTTTATGACATTATTTTTCTTCTTCTTTTTTCCTGAAGAGTCTTATGTCTTTAAAAGCAGACGTGAATTGCCACATCCAGAATGAAGTGATCTAGAAGCTGATGTGAAATAAAAAATAATTTTCTTCCTAATTAATGTCAGAAAGAAGATCCAAACTTTAAAAAGTAGTGTCTGCTACTGTATTCCTCCTGACCTCCTCCCCCGAAGGAGGCATGGAAAACTGTGTGGGCTTTTGTCGTGTAGGACCAATATTGTTTTTGGTACCTTGTGCATGTAACGAGTTAGCACCAGAGACGTCTTTCATTTCAAACATGATGCACTCACAGCACAGAAATGTTTGAGTACTTGTTCACTTTTTGGCTTAAAATTAGGTGGCTACTTTTCAGTCTCATTCTTTAGCTTAGCTCTACAGAGACTAAAAGACTGCAAAATGCTACTTGGATGACTGGAACTGAGCTGACCTTGATCTCACTCATGGGTAGCACTGCATGTTCTGGAGACAGAATAGTCCTTTGCACTGCAGCAGAGAGAACCTCACAGGACTCTTTCCCTGTGATCTCTTGATTAACTTGTCTGTACATTTGGGTGCAAGATGGAGATTGTGGAATGGGATAGGTAGACGGCAGATTTGTTAAGACAGCAGTTCGTGACTTGTGTTGATTTGATTTAAATCCTGTTCACACTAACGGGCTAAGTAGCTGCAGCACTATTATGGTAAATTTATAACCCATGTTATATTTGTGCATAGGACTGGACTAAATATACTAATTCTTCTTAGCTTTTGAGTGTTCTTGCTCTGAGTTAGCTAAATATTTTAAATATTGAAAACAACAAAAAAATGTAAATTTTTTTTTAATATTAGGGGTGTTCTCTCTAGAAGTTTTACTCTAGAAGTATTTTACTCTAGAAGTATTAATGAAACCACTATAGAAATTACTTCTGTTTTATATCTGTAAGAATAATGAGATTAAGACAACTATCACAACTTTGACTGACATAAGGTCTAAGTGCTTGACTCACACTTTATATAATTTTCCTCCCTTATCTACAGAACAGAAAAGGACTATGTGAGTGCCTAATAACTAATATACTGCTTTATAAACCTCCTAGAAAGTAAATTAAAGGAATTTATATTTGTCATTTTGCTGAAGCAAACAGCACCAATGAAAAAATGATGTAAAGTCTGGGAACCATTAGGCTCACCCACAAGGATTGATAGGAATTTAACTACCTAAAGGAAGTGAAACATGGCTTAACATGTATAGCCTACCTTGACTTCTCAGGGTAATGAATCTAATTATTTTTTCCTGAGGATGTTTTCACTTTATGACAACCTTCCAGCTTTTTTTCCTTTCACTTGTTAGACAGTATCACAAAAATTTTAGGTATGCTTCTGTCCAGTAATACCTTGCTAATTTCATTCAGCACTGGAGAATGAGAAATCATCCTTGTGTATTTCTCACTTTATTTGTTCATATTTTATTGTGAACAGGACAGGAGGTGTTGAAAAACACTGTTATGATACTGAGTTATCATTCAAAACAGGAGTGTATTATTGGCTTGGGAAAGCAGTCTTGGATGACAGGATGTCTGTTCTCTTTAGGTCCAAAATTAAGCTGTTGTCAAAAAGTTAATAAGGCCCACAAGAATTTTTGAAGCAGAATTGTTTGTGCTTTGTAAAGTCCTTTATATACCAAATGCTCATTAAGATAAAATGATAGCACCTGCAACTCGCTGAACCTAATTTACATTTTTACTTCATATATTTCTTGTTTGGTTTCAGTTTTATCCTAATTAAAATGCGGGCCAATATCCATGAGTATGGGCTAGAAGGGCAGTGATGCAGAGCAACGAGGCCACTGATGCATGGCATGAAGCTGGGGGCACCGATGTGAGACATAAGTAAGACAGTTTTATGGAGTAGCCTAGAGAGGCTCCAGGGAGAAATGATATGTTAGAAAATGTTACTGAAGTCCTGCAGTCTGAAAATTACTAGAGGAAGACAGATGGATGGGATGACCGATAAAGGACAGAAATCTGTAAAATGCCTGATTTGAGAGAACTGGTAGGCTGAGTGTATCAGGAAAAAAAAAAAATCAAAACGTAGAAGCCCAGTGGAACAAAAGGCGAGTGCTAGGAATCACTGAAGTAGGGAACAGGCAAACTTTCCAGAAGCTTGATTAGCAGAGCACAGCTATTCCTTTGACTGGGAGGGTCAGCCAAAGCAAACTTCGAAACTTAAATATCACACACGGTAGCCAAGAGGTCGAAATACTCATCCTGTGTCAGGTCAGAAACGCTAGACCATAGAGGAAGAATTGCACCCTTATTTCCATAAGCAGCTGTAGTGTGCTCAGCCATGGTTCTCCTGGTCATGCAAGTGGCAGACCCCACTCTGCTGCACACAGGTGAAGGTGAACCGGGTGGCCTCAGGCAGCGGCTGGTGGCTGTGGAGGGAGGCTGGCTGTCTGAGCAGATCCCTGTGCTGTGCGGCAGTGCCCCACTCTTTGGAGGTCACAGTGCTGCAGAGTACACCGTGCCAAGTACCCGTCTGCATTCAGCTCAGCGTCCATGCCAAGAAACTGAATAAATTAGCCTGTAAGGAGCTGCATGCTGCTGCAGCTACCCTGCAGTGAGTGCCTGAACTATTTCATTTGCATATAGCTTCACTTACACGTAGTTCAGGTAGGACTACCTTGCACTGAAACCTAGTGCATACATTTACTTATAAAAGAATAATAGTGGCATTTTAGTTACACCCTATATTTTTTTGTATCAGCCAAAACTGCATTCAGAGATCAGAAAACTGATAAGAGGTTAATATTCATTGCAGCATATTGGTACAGGCAGATTCTTAACTGAGTAACTGCATGAGCTTTTTCTATTATCCTATCAATTTTCCTGTGTTTGTCCCGTTATTAGAGTTTATGCTTGAAATAAGTTTGTTATGCCTTAGGAAAATAGTCCTCTGCATTTGTAAAGTATTTATCAGTTTTCAGGATGTTTCTTTGATGCTAATTTTTAAATCCTGTAATGTCAGAAAATAATCATGGGAAAAACCCGCACAAAACCCAGACTAAATAATGGTGAATATAATTTGGAACATATATACTAAATCAGTATTTCTCTCTTTCCTGATTCTGTTCCCAGAGCCATACTAAAATTTTTTATATAATTTACTTCATGTCAAATTTTAAATTTTGGCTTTGGATTATGGTATATATTAAAAATTTCTAGTTAAGCACATAAAATTTCTAAAAGCCAAAGTTCCATGCCTGTAAAAGAATGAATGAAAGTTTGTGAGGAGCTTAGAATTTTTATATTATATGTGACTTCTCTTTCCCTCTGTGTATGCATGTTTTCTTTAATACTCGTATTTATGGTATGTTAGGAAATAAACCAGAGGCTAGAGCTTTTCCTTGATTAACAGTGTTCTGGAGAGAGCTTTGAGAGAGGCTGAAATTGAATTAGGATCCAAACTTATAAGTCAATGCTATGATAATCTATAGAATAAGAAACACTATTAAATCAACAGGAAATGAAAAAGACTGCAGTTAGCCAAGAAACCATCACTCAGCACAGAAGCTAAGTGATCCTTGAACTGGATGAATCAATCCAGACTGCCAAGGTCAATGGTTGCCATACTCGAGGAAATATGAACACATGTAGTAGGAGACTTGCAATAAAATGAGCCATGCTGCCATCTTTTGTTAATAGCAGCTTTATCTGATTAAAGGGCTGAAGGCAGCCCTTGTATCAGCAAATTTGCACTAGCATTTGGAGCAAATTGACTGACAAGAGATGATCCAAGGAAGAGTTATGAAGTAGCAATGCTGCAGTACAGTCATACACTATTAAGCTGAGCATAGAAGTACTGCAGACAGTAGATTTTTAGTATCTGCCTACAGCTGAAAGGGGTTTAAATAGCTGTGTTTAGTATAAAAGGGTTTTGTATGCTACTTTATTTTCAGATGAGTAAGACACAAAGCTGAGAAACAAAAACATGAACTTGGACTTTTAAATGCTTTTCCAGCAGCACCTGAACAGAAATATTCTTCTTTTCACTCTAGTGCATTTTTATCTCTCATAACTTATAGCCTCTTTTGCCTTTCAGCCTCAACCAGTTCTGCCACTCTCACATCTATTTCACAAAATAGGATTTGCATAATGAACAATTTTGCAGAGATTCAAAACATAAATTAGGTTTTTCTGACACTGCAGTGAAAGAAATTTGAAAAGATTTGATCTTTGTGACTGTCAGAGTCAGCGGGGGTGAAAGTTAAGTTGTGCAGAAAGCATAGCAATCATACTTTTCATTAGGACCTGCATATTTTCTCATTGATCATTCTCAGTGCATCATGCAGATGGAAGACCAATCTCAAACATGACCCTTTATAATATTTCCCATATATGAGCATAATAATTCAGCCTTTTCAGTTACAGAATAAGATCTTAACACTGACTTCATTCATTTCTGTAGTCAAATAAACTTAGTTACTGAAACACCTAGTAGTGATAATAAGCACTGACGGGAACTACATTAGTGCCTCTAGCCATTAAGAACTCTCCTTGATTGAAATTCTGGATCCTGGCATGGTTACATGAAAGAGGATGGAAGAGACACTGCTTTAAGGATAGTGATAAGAAATTGCACGGTTTGCTGTTATGCAGGGAAGCAGATGAAATGGAAATTGTTCCATCCTGAATGCCAGCACCTGCCGTTGGTTAAAAATAACAGCACTTGCAGCACACTTCAGAGTGCTTTTTCAGAAGCGTTTTCATATGTGAATGTGTGCTTTTCTGAAGGCTAGGACAAGGAGACAAGATTTGCAAGAGACACCAGTGAGTTAGTGAAGATCGTAGTGTGGTTCTGAGAAGAGAGGGAACTTTTGAATTTAATGCTGGCTAAAAGGGGGTTGAAGTTTCTGGAAAAAAAATTCTTGTCCTATTGGATTCCTTTTACAATTAGTAAACTGTTTCAGGTTCTCTGCAAGTGTAAATAGGAATGTGAAACAGGCATATTGAATATTATTTTTCCCTTTGAGAAATACAGCTTGCAAGGCTCAGGACTTCAGATAATAGGTGAAAAAGGGATATGTTAATTGAGGAAATTTCCATTGATGAGCACTGATGAGCAAGTTCTAATAAAACCAAGAGAATGTGAAACAGTAATATGTTTTCTGAAGGATTTATAGCGAACCTAAACATCATGAGACCTGGGGTCCAGAGAAGCTTGCTTGCATAACCTCTGAAATACTGCTTTATAATATACAGTATAGGCATAAGTTGTAAAATGGTGTGCTCAAGAATCGGCAGGGTAAACACCCCCATGGGACCCAGTTATGAACACCAGCTGTAGGTTGTGGATTAGTCTTGCTGTAGTAAGTTAGGTGACTTGCTGGTCCAACCAGTAGGCATAATGGGCAGCCCGTCAAATGGAATCTAATGGCTGCATGTGCAAAAAATGGGAAAACTTGGTGGGGTTTTTTCAGGTTTCTTTAGAGATTATTAGAAACATGAAAGCTTTAGATGCTGTTAGAGATTAAACACTACCTGTTTAGCAATGACTGAGAGAATCTGTGAAACCACTTATCCCAGAAATAAAATTTTTCACAACCAGATTTTTTAACAGCCCTAAATAAGAAAAGGAGCAAATCTGTACTTCAAACAAAGGTGAAACTACATTATAATTAGAGCCAACCATTAATCTACATTGCATGAGCAGTAATATAAATGAAGATATGATACATGTACCCCTAACCCGGCTGCTGCAGGATAGAAGTTTGTCAGCCTGTCGGGTTGGTGGTGACTGTCAATGCTAGTGTACAGATGCTACGTGTCACCCGTGTAAACCAAGTGACTGCAGTGAAGGCATGCACAGAATGGGTTTTCCAACTGCTTTAGTGCATGTTGAGATTAGGAGGCCTTGATGAAAAAAACTATGTCTCCTTATCCCTTATGAAAACAGAAAAGTGGTTCCTAAGATATCATTTTAGCTGCATTAATAGCTTTGACAGAGGGTGTTTCTTATGTTGGTTGGACTGAAATCTTTCTAGCTGTTCACTGATTTTTTGGCAAAAGAAATTACTGTATATCACTTTAACTATCCTGTCTCTTTATGCTTTAAGATCTTTCTCTAACCTACGGTCTTCAGTGAGGCACTTATGAATATTTTTTCAGGCTAATACTGGCGTAGCTGCTTCGGATCTACAGGACTTCTCAACAACATGCGGACGGTTCTCAGAATGATTAACACATCCAAGTTGCCTCTGTAGGTCAAGTAGCAGGCAGCAGCATTTTCTGAGAATATTGGCTCCAAAGGTTGGTGGTGGCCTTCTTCTGGGGCAGTTTTCTTTTTAACGAGAATGCAAAAATTAACAAAATCAACCTCCTCTCTTCACATTTATCATTGAATACATATTTGATAGTGGTGGCTTTCTTTATAATTGTCAAAGAATTGTCTTTACTTTCCATCTGAAAATGTGTGGCTAAGCACCCATGTTTCTGCTTCAGTGAAAAGCTTCACATTTAATCTATTTTACAAACATAAAGAGATTACCTTTTGAAGATTTTGTGAAACAGGAACATAACCAACTCAGTCAGTTACCTTTATGCCTTTGATAGTCCTGGAATGTCTGTCAGCCCACCTGTCAAGCCCCCGGTAGCCAGCAAACAGCACAAGTTTGACATAGCTTTTCTATAATGAATTACTTGAGAAAACATAATCTAAACTGATATGTTGCATAAAAGGAGTAAGAAAACCCAGCAAAAGTGAGAAAGGTGCTAAATTAACCACAAAAAATCCCCAAACCAGGCTATTTATGTCACACGTAGTTTTTTCCACATCCTTAGTTCTTAAAAACAATGTGAAAATCATAGAAAAATATTTAAATATTAAATTTATGGATTGTGCTTAAAATTGTGGTCTGTTCCAAATAGTCTTATCATAAAATTCTTTGAAAGTGATCAGCATTGAGAGATTTTAAGGACAATCATTGCAAATTTAAGCAAAGAAGGAAATATAATGCTGGAAAAACAATTGTGGAGAGGATAGAAATCACTGTGACCTTGATTGAAAAGTGAAATTTGTAGGTAGTACATGTTTCATGTGAATGAAGACCCAGTTACCACTTTAAAATGTACCAATCTTCACAGTCCCTGGAAAGAATTGAGCCAGCCTACTGACTATTTTCTGTTATTTAAATAAATGTCAGATATATTATATCCAACTAAAAAGATCTGTCTGCAGGCAGAAGAAATTGCCTTTTCACCATGAAAAGATGAATATGTTTAATTATGGATGAGTATGGTTAAGTAATGTAGTTGTGCAGTCCAAAGCAGTAGTATTTTAAGTACTTTATTAAAGCCTGAAATTTTAAATACTACACAAAGTTGTTTGGAATGGAAATATCCTTACATCGTTTTTAACATCTGATGTTTAAGATAAAGTTATTAAAATGACATGTAAGTGATAATTAATCATAACAGACCAACATAACATACTGGAATTTTTTTTTTATGCTCTCTGGGAAGATATATATGTTCATCATTGCTCTTTTCATTAACAGAAACAGGAGCAAAAATAGAAAGTTACACCGACAATTTTTTTTGAACACAGGCCAAGGAAATTTAAAATTACCCTAGAGAAAACAAGGCTTAACACAAATAAAATAATTAAGCATGCTCATTACTGATGTAGGGCCCATAATTAAGCTTATTTATATCTGACTTAAGGCCTGTATTTAAGCATACTCATAACTGGCTTTTATGCCAGTGGAAATTGGATCAGGCTCTTAGAAGACATTAATGGTTCTGTCACACCAGGGTGGTTAAGGGCTGGCTCTAATTTAAAATTACCCGTTTTTTAAGAGATGTGGAGCTGTCTTCAGCCCTCCCAAGCTACATGGATGGGGCTGTGAGACAGCTCTCTGTGCACGGCTGAGGATTGCTGGGCTGGGACGGACCCCACTGCCCAGGGGCAGGGCTGCCATCCTGACTTCCCTCTGCATCCTCCCTCCTGCCAGTCTCAGGGCTTTCTCATGCCCCTTCAGACAAAACCTGGAAAGCTGGAGTAAGTCACAGATTCAGGCATGAATCTAGCCCCAAAAGTAAACTACTAAGACCAAAACTTTCCAGAGAAACTGGCCAAGAGAGCTACATAGATGGCCTAATTCCTCAAAAGACTGAAACATTCAACCTTCAGGTATTTGGCTGAATACCCAAACTGCTTGAAAATGGGCTATATGCTATTTAAGTATCAGCATTACAGACTGTCATCTCAGTTTCCCAAAGATTGCTTTTCAAATATCTGGCACTCAGATGCCCTTAGTTATCACAGCAGTGAGTGTTCTGTAAGCATAGTTACAAAATAAGCTATCAATTGTATATCTGCCTATACCTCCTGTATTCTCAGTTCTTCTACTTTACCTCTGCGTGATGCTCACATTTTTACATTAATTTTTATAGGTATTTTAATGAATATAGAAAATATCTCCCTATAGCTGTCACTACTTTTGTCCTATACATAGAATAATAGTTATTTGTCCAGTAAAAAAGCACTGCCATATTTTAAAGAACTGCTTTGAGCATATTTGTGCCAAATATTTATTTCTGAAAAATGTAAATGTGTCATCCATGCTGTTTAGTCTTGCAACTTTGCAGCCTGTTTCAATCTGTATATATCCCCACTGATCACTGCTACTACATCTGCTTTAGTGAACTAATATAATAAAAAATATTATCCAAACTATTCATCTGGTCTTCTTTTCTTTACTCCTTCCCTCTTCAGCAGGACTGATAGCTCTAACCAGTAAATTCAAATGTACATTTTATGGCTTACTGCTGCAAGAACAGGGATTCTATTGAAAACACTCCAAAGTCTTTAACATGTGTTTTGGAATTAAGATTGCAGTCACTGAAGGAGTGCACAAGCAGAATGGATTTATAAAATGTTAGAGGCCAAATTAGATGGAGGGCTATTGTGAAACTTCTCCTTTTCAGATACATTAAAGTATTAGGTGATTTTCCCTGATATTTGACAGAGTGACTATTATATTGCATCTTTCGTGAAATGCCAAATCCCATTCTCCATGGCCACGCAAAGAATCTTCAAATATACCCGGGGGTAAGACATTTCTTGGTATGAGAAATAAGTGTAAATTCTGCAGTGGAAGTGTTAACA
Organism: Edolisoma coerulescens; assembly: GCA_013397115.1. Classification (NCBI taxonomy): domain Eukaryota; kingdom Metazoa; phylum Chordata; class Aves; order Passeriformes; family Campephagidae; genus Edolisoma; species Edolisoma coerulescens. Next base: position 1,951,971 of record VWZW01005505.1, on the reverse strand, counting down.
GGTAGGATCACCCAGGAGTGCACTGGGGAAGGCCTTTTCATCACCACACACCAAACTTGCTATTCTGCTTTCTGTCCTAAGGGTAAATGTGAAATCCTGCTCTTTTCCCCCTCCACCCTTTTTCAGGGGGATACTACTTTGAAATCTCTGTATGAACAGCAGAGCAAAAAAGGCCTTATCTTAGACGGAAGAAAAATTGTATTGACTTTGAAAATGGAGAGGAGCATAGTCCAGAGGAGCAAATAGCAGACTTGAGAAAATCCCAAATGCTTTCTCCCTAATGCATATACAGATACAAAGCAATCAAACAAAAATGAGATTGTGCAGCTAATAAAATCAATCAGGCCAGGCTGGCTAGAGCCTTTTCCAGATGGCCGTGGAGAGTTCCTCATCACTTCTGAATGGTTATTGACGAATATGTACCAACACTTGATCTCTCTTGGGAAGTTATTTAATTTATCTCCAAATCATCTGTCTAACTCCCAGGTGGCTGTTTATCTTGTATCAGTATGTTTTTCCAATCATTAAAGGATTCCTTCCTTGTTTGCCTAGTTTTTCCTATGTTTCCTCTTTCTTTGCAGACTGTTTATCTCCAGTTTTCTCACTCTAGGGGAGCGTGTGCATAATTTGTTTGTCAATAATAAATAATGAACACATTTTATTACGTATTACTAATGTTTTGGTGTAGAACAGAAGTAAAAACCTTATAAAACTGCAAATTCACTGAATGTGTATAAATACCAGTGGGCACCTGGCATATATATTTCTATTTTTTTTTTTTTACGTTTTGTACTTCCATATATATTTTTTTCTCTTCCTTTAGTTGCAAGTAAACAGCAAATATATATATTTATACATAATTCAGTACATAAATTGCATGTTGGATATGTTTGAACTTTTTCTGGGTAGAGACAAGACATATCTGGTTATTTCAAAAAATCAAGGAATGGCTAAAACTTTTGTCTTTAACATCAGATACCAATCATTTGATATACTCTAACATTTTACTGTGTTCCGGACTCTCAGCCTGAAAAAAACAATCTTTGTTCCTCTATTCATAGGTGCACTGAATATCTTCTGATTTCTTCTTTTTAAAGGCTGTCTTCAGTGATGGCTTGAATTTACCTATATGTCTCTATTAAGTGTCTTATGGGATCAACATCTGTTACTTTTGTTCACTTTTGTTTGCTTATGATAGTGCCTTGCTTTCAGCTATGATTTCCTTGAGGTAGTTGTACAGATTACACTGTAACCCTGTAAGTTGCAGTTCTCTTTCTGCCTGTGACACAAACGGATCGGACAGGGGCACACAGGGGCTTCTTCAGGTCAGTCAGGGAGCAGTGCGGCAAAATTTGTAACAGAAGAGAGACTGATAAATTGTCAAACATAAGCAGAGATACCAGAAACTGTCCCATGGGGTTTAGCACAAAGGCTGGAACAGTGCAAAATACCAGCGTCATCAATTATATGATTCTGTATTAGGGACAGGAGAATCCTTCTGAAAACATGCCAAGCACTTTCTTTTGATGCCTTACTCTTTGACCCCCCAGTTGCTTTGTCAGTTGAAAACCTTTTCTGATTTATGATGTATGTATGCACAGGATTTTTATCTCCATTTGTCCTTGTTTCAGCACTGTCCTTGTCTTTAATGCTAGTGCCTGACGTTCTCTTCTTGATGCACAAAGACAAATCAGTCTTCTCCCTTTTGTTGTACATTTTGGGCTGCTGGACAAGCCCAGCCTCCTAGCGTGCCTTAGTGAGACAGGCCATACAGTCCCTTAATCATTCTTGTGTGTCTGTACCAATTCCAATCCGAATACCTCTTTTGTGTTAATGGCTCTGCACAGTGTTCACTGAACTCTTACTGGCTTTCTGCACAATAGGCTGAAGATTTCCTAGGCTTACTTGAAAACAGCTTGATGGCTGCATTTTAAACTTTCACTTTTCACAAGCACTGCATTGATGAATTATATACATAATGAGATCAAAACAAGGTCCAATTTATTTTATTCTGTCATCACAGTCCACTATCTCCAGGCTCATTGCAGAAATCAACATTATTTTATTCTCCCAGTGTGAGGCCTTGCATTCTGACTCTTTCTGTACTATTCCATTCTCCTGTTCTGTACCTTTCACCCCATTTTTATTTCAGCTTTAAGATGATGCTTATGTTCTTTTTGTAGTCTATCCTCTGTTCATAATACCTCTCTGCTTCATTCTGTCAACAGATTTTGTTAGGACTCATCTATATTTTGCAGGAGAAATGTCTCCCAATCCTGTGACTTCAGTAGGGTCTTTTCAGATTACTTCCTTACATATTTTGCCTTACCTCTGAATAGAAATTCATTGCTTGTCAATAACCTGTCTGGCAGAAAATGGTTGTCCTACTCAAAGGGAACATTGCGTTGAAGGGGTGCCTTGACGTCACACCACAGGCAATGACAACCCAAGTCTTCCATACCAGGTTTGGCTGGGAACCTCCTCAGGACCAAGTTATATGGCAGGTGTTTGCTTCATCCAGCGTCTACCTTCCAAGTCATTCCTCATATGAGTCTGTACCAATATAGCAGCCCTGTCTGGCTGGTTTTCAAGCACCTATGAAAGGCACAGCCCTCCATGATATGCCAACAGCCGTTCCCTCATGTGACCGTAGCACTTAAACCAGCAGCTAGGGTTCATTTGTGTGGATGGAGAAGTAAGATCTGATTCAGTCATTTCCTTCTGTCACATGGAAAGTTCTGGCTGGGTCTTGCCTCTCCAGGTCTCATGTTCATCTGAGGTCCTGCTTGTGTTTCTCCACATCAGTGTTAGAGAGCAGAAAAAAGAAGTTATTTTGGATCAACTCTTTATTTTGGATTACAGCTCTTTGGTGATCTTAGGCTGACTTTCAGTGGAAATTAAATCATTTTACTTGATGCATCAGGGATAGTGTAAGAATAACTGCACTCCTGTGCATGTGAGGAAGTAGGAAAAAATAAACCATCTCATATTCTATGACATTTAATCTTCAGTCTTTGTGGAGTCATAGAGTGTAGAAGTATATTTTGATTGGTTGCTCCAAATCCAAATTCTGTAGGTCTGCAAGAGTTCTGGGCTGGGCAGAAGCCTGGATTGGTCGTGTGTGGATGTTGTCACGACTAATACGCAAAGAATGACATAAAGAGGCTGCAGTGAAGCATTTTTGAAGTAGAACAGTATGCCCAAGTTCTGTTCTTCTGTTTTCTTTAGAGAAGGATTATATTCAGTGAAAGATCCCTTGGGCAAGTTCTGGCACCTGCCTCCTCATGACATTTGATACAAAAAAGCTAAGCTCATTAATTAATTTTAATTCATTTGGAATCTCTCTAAACCAGGGCTGCTTGTGGCTGTAAGAAGAATGTGTAATGGGGTTAGCTGCCTTTAAAGGCATTGGTATTTGGAAAGCAAACTCTTATTTCTGAGATGGTCTATTTCTGTTTGCATCTTCATCATATATTTTAACCAACAAAAAAATAAATAAGAAATTAATCTTAAAAATCAGTCCATATATTGGCATAAAAGCAGTATCAAAATTCAAACTAAGAGCTTAAATACGAACACCAGAGAGCCTGCTGCTTAACAAGGTGTGACGACTAATCAGATTTGTAACAAGCAGCAGATACGCAATGAAAGTTACACGAATCTGTCAGTCTTTCACAAATTAAAATATGGCTTATCCTCAAGTCTTTTTGAATGCCTGCTTTACGTATTCCCATTTTCTGGTGCGCTAAGTTAACCCTGAGCTAATTCATAGGTATTAGTACCTTTCCACTTCCTTCTATCAGATTAGAGACAAGAGATGAATTAGAGACAAGAGGTGAATTACAATATCACTGGACATCATGCACAATAGCAGCCAGATCATGGCCACAAACTTCTACGTTTTTTAAACATTGCATATCCAGCTGCAGGACTGAAAATGCATCTTCAGGCATGAATTGCTCTTTGCTCAAAATCCAACACATTACAGTTTCTTAGTAGTGGTTTGTTTCCCTGCTCTGACAGCACAAGATCTATTAATAATCTGTGTTCATACAGCCACTGGCAAACCAGGCAAGTAAGTGATGTGGTGGCACAGTAGAAACAAGAGCTTTTAATCACACCAGCAATGTTGTCTGGAGGGAAAAAGAGAAAGCCAGTGCTAGATGTGCAGAGGAAGTAGAGAGAGACTGGAGCAAGCTCATGGAGAGTTTTATAATCAAGAAGTTCATTTTGCACTGGGTTCTGAAATTAATGAGCAGCCCCTGGAATTGCCTTACAATGGGGGTGATGTGACTTAGTGGCCAGGGATCACAGAAGTTATTCTGAGCCAGACATATTGAATTGATCATTGTTTTCTCCCACTGAAGAGTCTTATAATTCAAGTACTTAATCATAAAGAACAATCAAGTTCCCTCTCACTGACTTCAGCTCTCCTACCTTTCTCAGCTGGCTGATCATGCCTCAGATAATCAGACCCCTCTCATCTCAGACGTATATACCTGATGGCTCCCCTCTCCCTTTGTGCCTGCCTTCTCCTTTGTACTATAGTTCTGTCTTCTCCTTCATATTCCATAGCTGTTATTTGCTGACTTCCTTCACAGTTTTCTTGCAGTGATGGCATTGCTTACAGAAATAAAAGCAGAAAGACCACGACCTGATTTCTGCCCCCACCCATGCTATTGCTGTCTTACAGTGTTCTATCCTTGCTCCTCTTTTGCACCTTGGGATGCTTTTTCATTTGTGATTTGTTAGCCAGAGATGATTATCTGAAGCTCAAATATCAGGACATTACAGATTTCAGTAAACACATTTCTGTTTATGGTCTTGGGTCTTTTTTGGGTTGTATTTCCCAGCCACATCCCTTATCATGGCAGTACTATTGATTTGACTGAAATTCTGCCTTATGCAATCAAATCAGATTTCCATCCAGGATAATAATGAGAGTTTTGGTCTCAACTTAGTCTGAGTGGTAACATTAAAAATCGAGTATGTAACCACTACAGAATTGTACTGTAGTGCTGCCTGATTGCTAGACTCTGACATGTAAAAGCATTTAAAACAGAGTGTTGCAAAGTGAGGTGATATTCATGATGGAGAACTAAAAATATCTTGGAAAAAGCAACTTCAAATGTCACTTTTTCAAGTCTAATTATCTTTTACAATAAGCAATCAAACACAAGATATTGAGATATTCAAATAATTGTTTTCTTAAAGATGAAAGGAAAATGAGATAAAAAAATTGCAGAAGACTTAATAACGTACAAGTCATCTGGATTTATCAACAAAAACAGAAGTGCATCTCTTTAGGGTTAAGAAAAAAAGAACTATTCTGGCCCCACTGGGCATTAAAAATGATAAATCTTTGGCATAAGGAAGGGTTTTTTTAAATTAAATTTTCTTTTCAACCTAAGGCTTTTTTGATTTATACTATCTAGCCCCAAGCAAGGGTCTTAATTATTTTTGATTTATTTCCTTCATTCCTGAGAAAGGTCTTTCAGCTTTTCTTTATTATTATTATTTCACTTTTTCTTCTTCTTCTGTAGGCATTCTATGTTTCCTAGCTCTTATTTTTACTGCTAAGTTTTCATGTTTTCTTTCCCTCTTTGGTGAAACACTCTGGTGAAAGCTTTCAGGTCTTAAACAAAACTCAGCTTGCTCTCACAAACTTAATGTAAGGTTTGAGTCTTTTGATTTTAATTTCAATTTTTTAATTTGTTTTCCCATAACTTCTGCTATGTTGCTTTAAAACAGATATCCTGTCCCACCCTATAAAGTTATAAATTTCCCGTGCATCAATATGGCCTCTTTTTCCTCTCAGCTGATATTTTTAGGTAAAACATTCTATAAAAACTTATGTACTTTTTACCCTAGTGATAAAATGGGGTTTAGTCAAATGTTTTATCTTCTTTATGTGAAATAGTTCTGTTTTCCACTTCCTATGTCTATAAATGGAAAAAAAATGCCCTGGCACACTTTCAGGATAATGATAGGAAAATTTCCATGCCCAGCACAGTTCAGTAATTAAAGCATTCTCCAGGACTGCAAAATCCTCAGTCAGAGAAAGAAGTTGAACCTTTCTCTATTCAGATTCATTAAGCTGTGGCTGTGGCTGTTGCTATAGAACACGGAAAGGCTGCTTTTCGCAATAAGGTCTGGAGGTGCTTTTTGAGCCCTGCCAGGGTGGAGATTCTCTTGGACTGAGGTGTGAGCAGCACCTGGGGCTGCTCTACCCAAGCCTGACCAGGCAGTTCTGCCAAAATGGAAAATTGTAATGGTGAGTGCCTTGCAAGGAAAAAGAAAGCACTGGGAGAATTCAGGGACTTCTCAGAGTTTACCGAGCACGAGTTTGCTCTTTGGTATAATACCAGGAGTTCGAGTCGCCACTGTACCCTCCATGCTAACTGCAGCTCGTGTTCAAATACCCAGCAGTTACTTTCCAACCAAACCATCAGAAACACGAGTTTTCCTGCAATGGAGTTCGAGAAAGTTTGATTTGATATGACAGGAATTTAGTGTGTAAAAAGTCCACAGGCCAAAACCAGCCACAGAAATCAATGCAGCAGTAACAGTGCACATTTAATGAATTTTTTTTTTGTTTCAACAAAAAAACATTCACTGTATGTACAGAAACCTGTGGTCATAGCCAGTCAAGTACTTTGCGTGTATCAAGCATTAAAAGTGATTTTCTTTCCATGAGAAATTCAATGGTGACATTTTTTAGTTGGAAAAAATGCAAAATGGGCAATAATGGCATTTCTGTATGCCCTTGCAGGATCAAAAGAAGATTTTTTTTTTTTTTTGATGCAACTGAGTATTTGGTTTCTATTATAATGGCTTAAATGCTGTAGGATGTGTTTTAACATAAAATATCAATTTAATATAGAAAAATTGCCCAAAAAGGAAAATACAATTCCTTTCATATATTTCAGTGCTATAAAATAAACGCTAGCAATAAAAACTATGTTTTTCCAAAAGAAGTTTGTTTATTTTTGCTTGTTTCAAAGTAAAAATATAAATTTAAAATCTAAAATTATTCAAACCCATGCAATCACTGTATAATTAATGATTAGGAGAATAATTTTTGAAGCAGAAGCCTGATAAAGCATTGCTACACATTTTGATTCCCATTTCATATCAAAGACCTCAGTTAAGGCAAAACATCCATTGCCTTTGCTGAAAACAGCTGTAATCTAGAAGAAGGGTTATGCAGAAGATTAATCCATCTGCAGACCTAACGTGGGAAAGGTAAATATCCAATTACTGGTCTTCACAGGAAATCAGCATTTTGCAGCACTCTAAGTGCCGAAAAAAGCAAAGCAGCAAAAGAAGCAAAATCAAATGTGGGAGAACAGCCTTTTGCATGTTTCCAAAATCCCTCAAAATAGATTAGAAAATTTCCTACCCAAGGCCTGAAGTTAACTTCAAGTCTTACAAAATTGTGTTTAAGAACATTTTGATGAACTTTGTTCAAGACAAAAGGTCATAGATATGTATGCTGTAATACTACTGCAACACTAGTGAGAAGTAAAGACAAAAGTAAAATGCCAAAACACCTGAGACTGCTAGAAACATTTAATCATTGTTGTAACATGACAGATTTATACCAAGGTGGGATTAGGAGTTTCAGTTTTGGTACATGGGGGTTTTTTTTGTGGATTTTTGTTTGCTTGTTTTATTCCTTCTCAGAAAAAAAGCTTTTTAAAAATGGGCTTTGTACTACAAGAATTACAGGGGACATATCTGTTCTGACATGAAGCAAGGAAAAGCCATGGAGGACTATGTAATCTTCTGTGTAGGACATGTAGACCACTAACTCTAGCATTGTGTCCACTCTCGTCTCCATAACCAGGGCTTACAAATTCACCAATTATTAATTCTCTCCTTACCAGTGCAGCTGAATTGTCAAAGGTCACATGCACTGTGGAATAGTTACAGTTCCGGGATAAATTGATAAACAAGCTAAAAGCTATGAATGTGTAGATGTTCTACAAACCAAGGCAAATCCAGGGTGATGCTTCCTTTGTGTGAATTCAGGAAATACTTTTGACAGTTGTATAGACTTTTTTTTCACTCTGATAAATTAATCTTTAGTGATCCAGGAAGGAAGCAGAGAAGTGCATTGCCAGGATGATCTTTCTTGCCTTTTGTTCACCCTTCTGCATATTTTCAGTGTAGCCCTTTGAATTTACACATAGAGGAAGGGCTAGATTCAGAATTCAGGGCTTCCAGGGTAAGAACCCTCATACTTCTACCTGGAAAAAAAAGAGTGTGGATAGGAGAGGGTTGCAATATCTGTGCACAAAAACAAATGAGCACAAGGCACTGTAGTTTAGTAGGGAAAGACCCTGCTTTTACATAAGTAAAAACCTTTATGTTAATATGACACACATCTACAGCCACTCTAAATTCCCTACTGGTCCAAACACTAGTGCAGAGCTGGTTTAGTTTGCTCTTAGGATCCAGTGCATAACAAACGCTGCTATTTGTCAAAACCAGACATAAAAATGGAAGGTAATAAATCAGAGAAGAGGGCTTTGAGTGGTCTAAATGCTGTTGCCCCCATTTCATATCAGAACACCCTAGGGTAAACACAGCACCCAGAACTATCTTGTAACAGGCAACAAACAACATGGTAAAATAGCTTTAATAATGAGATTGAAAGAGGAAGAGAATTATACACAGAAACTAAAACATCCTTGCAGATGCTGGAACATGACTTTTGTGCAGCACTGGGTGGAATCCAGGTGGACAGCTACAGCGTGGCTGTGGAAAGGTTCACCCTCCCTCCCATACCTCTGCTCTTTAATGCAGCAAACACAACTATATATCTTGTCTGGGGACATAGGGATTTTATCTCTTAATGCCCACCAGAGCATATCCATCTACATGCACCTAGCAACATGCCAAGAAAGGCATGTATCCCGGCTATTTCAGCACATTCCACAACATTTTTTATATGTATATACCTATGGGATTTTACTGCTGTCCCTCTTGCTAACATATGGGCTTGTCAAGTGCTAAGTACAGGGCCTAGTAAAGCAGGCACGGCTTCCTCGAGACCACAGACAACTTGAATGCAATGTCTTCTGCCAGACTTCCATTACAGAGGATCTACGAAATAGAAAAATGCATAGGCAAATCAAATACAGCTGACAGGTGGGTAAGCTCTTGTCATGACAGCTGGATATTGATCAACATGGCATGGAAAAAGCTGGTCAGAAGTCAGGAAAATACCAGGGTAATCAAAAGGTAGATATTTAGAGGACTCTGAGCTCACCCTTATGTTATGCAGACAAAAATACATAATTCATCCCATGTTCTTAAGGTAAGAAACTATCAGAGTGAGACATTAAGGCTAGTGGCTAAAGAAGATAAAAACTAGCTACAGGTGAGCAAGCTCATGTTTTATACGAAAATGCATAAACAGAACCCCTTACACATTTCAGTATTTTTACTACAAACAAATACACAGTCCTATTGAACACGTTGAGCTATCTGTGTGGAATTAACTTTGGCCTCTTCTGATTACAATTCAAAGTGCCAAACCTTGCCTTAACATAACTGGCAGTTGGAATATGATAATAATTTTTCCTGAAACCAAAACTGTAGTATTGGTTCCTGAGGATGTTTTGTAAGTCTTGAACTTGTCAAGGTTGGCAAGATGATACTTTCTTAATTCAGGAGAACTAAATGGACCCAGAAAGTTCAAAAGTATTAACGCAACTTCATCACTATGTAACATTAAGCAGTTAAACATGGTTCAAGATTTTAGTTTGGGGTTTCTCTACTTACTCCTGTGGAACACATAAAGAAAAAAAGCCCAAACCCAAAATTGAGAAAATTAATGTGCATCATGAAAAGAAAGGAAAAAAAGGAAACGTAGGGATTATGCAAAGCAAAGGTAATTAAAGCCTCTTTGCCACAGAGCGGTTACTTGATAAAGTTTTCTTTCCTAAGCAAGCCACATGAGCAGGAAAGAAGAGGTTAATTTTAACCCTGAAACAACCTCGAGCACAGTGGTTACTTTTCTAATTTTGACAAAATAGACAGACAGAAAGAGAAGTGTAGGTAGTATAATAAATAATGAGAAAAATGTATCTCTAAATATCAGAGTTTAAGATGGTTTATGAGTCACAGGTAGATACTTATTTGCCTCTAGCAGCTATTCCCCTAGGACCTGGTGCACTTCTTTTGTCTAAGGCATTTTTTGGCTGGTCTGGTTGGTCCTTCCTCAACTCATCATTCTCAGGCATTACAGAGGTAGACAGTTTTTCTACTCGTATGCAAAAATAACTTTGAAGACCAGATTAAAAATGGCAGAAGAGGGAAATACGTACAGAGGGAAGTCACAGAAAAGGGGATCAAGGGAGAGGGAATCCTTGCTGGTTTGGTACCAAAGGTCAAAAACATTCTTTTGCTCTGTACATCCTAATGGCCAAAGATTACCAATACAGGGCAGCCTTTGCAAAAAAAAGTAACAGTAAACTAACTTCCTCCATGAGATTGTCCAGGAGTGATTTCACTTGGTTTGGCCTCAAAAGGGTAAATGGGTAGAATGGACAGTTTTCTCACCATCTGCTCACTAAGCTTCAATTTTAGAATAGGGTTGTCATCTATCATTTCTACCGTACCTGAGATGAGAAATCTCATTTATCATTTCTACTGTACCTGAGATGATCTCAGTCTACACGGTAACAATAAGCTGCTCTATTTGCATCCAATTGTCTTCTACTTTTTGCATTTTTGGTGGTATTCATTTCTTTGCAAGCTACTGTAACATTTATTAAAGTTTCACTTGCTTCTACAAGCAGGTTCTGCATTGGTAACTTTTTAAGCATGATAACTAGAAGAGCAGTAGGATGTTACAGTATAATTATTTGAATAGGTATGTTTTACTGGGTAGGTTGTGAACTGACTGTACTGAAGTTTCATGAATGGAATGAGGTCATACTTGCATACCTGATGACTTGCATTCATAATTCTGAATTACATATCTTCAGGTAGAGAAGAAGAAAAAAGGTAGAAAACAATTCTGCCAATTCATTTTTTGCCATATAGTTTTCTTTCCTTATATCTACATTGGGAATCAAGCTAAGAATCTCTAGAGAGCAAAGAAAAATGTTATTCATCCTCTTGCTCAAGCTCAGAAATTGCTTGGCCTAGTGAGTGACATATTGTCCAAGTTACAATCAGCATAATGTATAAACGGATAGATTTTTCTCCCTTAGTTACTGCATTTTCTGAAAAGAAAAAAAAAGTTATATCTGCTTCAGGTGTTATAGTGTCTCTTTGTCCTTTCAGAAGACATTTTGGTGGCCTAGCAGACTTTTTTCCCCGAAGACATAAATTTTGCTAAATTAGAGTTTTATGTGGTCTTCAGTGAAGTAATTTGAAACCTATTGAATACTTTATGTATTAAAACAAAAGAATATATTTTGTCTTATTAAAAGGATAAAAAAATAGTTCTAGGGTAGTTACTTAATTTTAACTTTGTAGATATTCATTCTGCCTATGTGAAACAAAGGAAGGAATGCAAAAGTTTTGTATTTTGTTCTTTCTTTTAACATTCAGATTTTGCATGATTCTTGTCAATGTTTATCTCATTTTGCTTAAAGAAGATTGAAAATCTAATTTCTTTGTCTGTATTTCTGGGTCCTTTTTTTTTCAACCTATAGCCATGAGAATTACTCAGCTATAAGGCTGTGGTAGCACATATTCTTCTATTAATGTTATAATTATCTCGGTAATTATTAGCCTGATTTTTGACCTACTCATTCTGTTTAAAATCTTCAAGGCAAAACCCTTCTGGCCATGGCTCTTACCAGGAGAAATTCTTCAGGAACCAAAAGTTAATTGGGCTAAACTTCATGGATGAAGAAAAGAAAGGGGAAAGGAGAATAAAAAGCAACAAGCTTATAATGAAAAGTCTTGGATTTTATGGTATTGTATTCTTTGACATTTGTATGAGAGTGAGAGGGCAGACTTCTAGCTGCTGAAAAATCCCAACCCCTGAAATTTGAAGCAGGCATAGTTTTGGAGACCATCTCCCCAAGTACCAGACAAGGAGCTAGGAGGATATTGGCAACATCTTAGATTATAAAATAACATAAATGTTTAATTAAGAAAAAATATCTATATGTAAAAGGAGCATAATATTTTCTCTGTAATTACAATTAATTTTAACAGTTGTAAAGGCAGAATAACCTCTGAGTTTGCAAACATTGGTGGTTTTATGTATTACTCCAAAAATCTTACAAGAATTCGTACTTGTTTTACATAAACAATAAACAACTTATTTGAAAAAAAAAATAGAATGAAGGTTGCAAAACTGAGAATTCTTCATTCCTCAAATAACTTAATGCTAACCTCAACTCAAGATGTTTCTTTTAATTATTGATCAACTAGCTTTTTACACTCAGCTGGCATAATGCCTCTCACTGTCTGCTATGTCTACAAAGTCCCAATTCTCCAAAAATCCATATATATTATCTGCTAGGCACTAATTTGATGTGGAATAGCAATAGAAGATCTCTCTTAACAACTCCAAATCAATCTGTCAAATATTAATCACTGGAAAATTACTGACACCTCTTTTTTTTTTTTTCCCTATCACCTTCCAGAGCCAGCCCTGTCTCTGTTCCACCATTCAGCCCATTTTCTCATTCATTCTTCAGTGCAAAGTGTTTACAGCGCCCAGCAATACTAACATGATTCCTCTGAACCATTTGACACGGCTCAGATAGCTTACCAAAGAATTCAGCCTATGACTGCATGAACTCTTGAAGGAATCAGAAACTATACTGTATAGATAAGCATTATATACAAGTGCTTGTTGTCATGGTTACACAGATAGGCTCACTTCTGACTTTTCCCTGATTCTTCTGAATAGGAAATAGAGATCCAGGGAGACTTTCAAGCCTCACTCAACAGACATTCGTGCAATATTAAATGTGTGCGTGTTTGAGAAAAAGAAAAAAAAAAAAGAGGGGGTGGGCTGTAATCCACCTACTTCATCTTTTAAAATATTTATAGATAGCACAGTGTAAGTCAACATAAATAAAAGAAGCCTGTACAGGTTGTACTGCATTTTGCAGAGCCAAAATAGTGTTTTGCTGTCAGGAAAACCAAAATAAAGTAGTTAAACAAAGTATTGTAAAGAGAAAATAAACCTGAGAACCTGTCAATACATTATTTCAGTAGACATTGTAAGTAACCAGATCTTTTGCAGAAAGCCATGAGAAAAAATTGTATATATGGCTCTAAGCAGAAAATAATAAAGGATAAACAAAATATATATGTTGTTGTCCTTGACAAACATGTGCCCTGCACAAGTCCACAACTCAACATAAGTATTGAGTGCTCTAAGCTTTAAGGTTAAGGTGTGTGATAGCAGTTTAAAAACAGATAATGCAACTTCTGAGTGAGAAAGTACACTCTAGTGATTGAGATGTGAAGCAGGTATTTAATGCATGCTTATCTCCTTGCCAGACCACCGAGCTGTGATTAAACTGTTTGCTTGACTTCCTAGCTGCTGACAGAAGTATTTAAATGATTTCACTGTTTACATGTTCGCAGGTTATTGATCTTTAGCCTCTAACCAGACCAGAGTGTCTGGGCCAAGAACATTTTAAAAATCTGGGATGTAGTCAGCAGAAAACTATAATTTACTATTTATGGGGTGGATTCAGGCTTTTCTCTTACAAAAGACTAGTCATTGTATCCCCTCTGTTGACCAGATGTTCTCCATCAGGGTCTCACCAGGGACTCACTGGTTCACATATGTGCCACTTTTTCCTTCAGGAGGAGGAAGGTGAAGATAATAACTGAGAAACCTAGACCTGCTCCAGGAAAGCACCTAAGCATGCAGTGAACTGTAAGTAAATAAGGAGTCCTCTTTAATCACAAAGGTCTCTATTATGCAGAAAAACACAATCAAAATTATCTGGCAAGCTGTTTTATTTTTTGACATGTATAATACCTTCATGTTTTATCAAGCCTTATGGTATTATGTTTTCCTATTGTCTGGTGAAATTATACTTTTTAAAAAATGCTTTTCAATGAAACCAATATGCAAAATACTTTTTCTTATTAATATTAATATCATCTGAATTTGCTGATTTAATTTTGTTTCCAAGGAAACTGCCTGGGAATTTATCACATGGTTTTAGTATTTTGGTTAATTAATTTTCTTGTCCCTTATTTGGGGCAGAGATTTATATATATTTTTCTACAGAAAAGTTTTTTCCCCAAATTTTGTATAAAGTTTCAGCTGCCTGTTTATCCCTCCATTACATTATTTCTTCAGGGTTTTTTAACTGTTCATACTACTTTTTTTGGTTTTTTTTTTCATTCCTTTCTTAACTTTCTTGGTTTGTGATAAGTTAGCCAGTTCTTTCTGGCCTCATTGGTTTTAGCTCTGTGTAAGGTAGGTCTGCAAGTACTGAGGTAACTTCTGTTATTACAGTAAAGTCTGTTAAAAATATAAAATCAAGGGAAAACACCTGGAGTATAAACACCAAAAAGCCAGCCAAAGAGATTTTTTTGAGAGTGAGGCAATAAGAAATCACTTAGCTATCCATGCCAGCATAGATCAAGTAATAGCATTAAGTAATTTGAACACTGCAGGTTCACTGTGAGGATGCTCTGGGTTAAAACATTAGTAGGAATATGATGCTATCTGGTGAACTGAAGTCGGAGTTTTTTGCTTTTACTCACATCCTCCAGGCTCTGGGCAGCGGATTATTATGGGTATGACAGCTGAGAAAAAGTTGAACACTGGATAATAGAAGGTCACAGCGGTACAGGGAACTCCAGAGCCTGTGCTTTCAAACTCAACTTCTTTTTGTGGAATATGCCTTTTAGTTTGTTTTGAATGCTTATAGTGCCTTTTATGCACTGTCTGCAGGCTATTTTAAAATATATTATTGTGACCTTGGTGACCCTCTAGATGATTATTCTGCTTTGGGTTGCACACTTTTTCCTCTGTCTTTTTGAACTCTTCCCTTGCCTATTCTTTTATATTTTTTATCTATTTCCTGAAATACTTTTCTCATTTTATCAATAAAGGGTTTCCATCTGATGCCTCCTGCTTCACCATGCACTCAAGCAACTCTTCAATTGTAATCTGTTGCCTATAGTCTGGGAGATGGGAGTTATTCTAAAATTTGTTAGATATTTGTAATTGACTTTTTTTCTTTTACTGAAGAATATGTTTTCTTCATAATGAAAAATAAAATGCAGGCTAATTCCTCAGTTAAACACATTCCAAAATTACCCTTATATAATTTGCGGGATTTTTCTTTTTTTCTTGACTGGAGCTAGAATAATCAAAAAGGCCTGCAGAATCAGCAATCAGAGTTGGGTTTTTTTTCACTCAAAAGAAAAAACAGTCAGGAGGAAAATGTGGGAAAGTTCTCTTTGTTGCCCTTCAAGAATGATATCCTGCTGGTAAAGCAGTGTCGTGGGTTGACCTTGGCTGGACACCAGGTGCCTACCAAGCTGTTCTATTGCTCCCCATCCCTGCTGGACAGGGGAGAGAAAATAAGATGGAAAAACAACTCATGGTTGAGATAAGGCAGTTTATTGCTGCAGAAGCAAAAGTTTGGGTGCAAATATAAAAACAAATATGTTTATTCTCTACTACCCATCAGTGAACCATGTTCAGCTACTTCCCAGGAAGCAGGGCTGCAGCACACGTAGATGTTGCTCTGCAAGGCAAACATTGTAATTGATGAATGCCTCCCACTTAGCTTTCATATCTGAGCTGATGTCATATGCTGTGGCACACCCCTCCGGTCACTGTGGGTCAGCTGGCCTGGTTGTGTCCCCTCCTAGGATCTTGTCCACCCCCAGCCCCTTGATGGGGGAATGTTGAGAGACAGAGCTGGTGCTGTGCCAGCCCTGCCCAGCTGTACCCAAACACTGGGGTGTTATCAACACCTTTCCAGCTGCCAGTGCAAAGCACAGCACTGTGAGGGCTGCTGTGGGAAAATGCACTTCCTTGGTCATTCATGTCCAGCGAATATTATAACCACAAAAAGTTAGAAGTGATAAACAAGGTTATGTCTCTTTCTAGCCTCCTTTGATAGAGAAAGCTCAGCAGCTGTTTGGTTTTGAAAGCATTGGGAAGGCCAAATCCAGCAAAAGCTCTTTTCTATGAGACTCTGAATGGATAAGCAGTGTATAGCACTTAATAATAATAAAAAATGAACATGCTGGTTTATTATCTGATTTTGTATCTTTGTTGTTGTGAAAACATAGATTTTTAATTTGAGGCTTTTTTTTCAGTGAACACCTGAAACTTAGATTCTGAGTCAATGTGTGGAATTGCTTTTCTGTTTCTTGCAAGTCTAGCCTGCCTGCTTATCTCCATACCTCTAGGACATGTCAGTGCAGTGCTCCACTAAGAGACCAATCCAAAGCACTACGTTTTTTTTAGCACCATGCTTCTCGCACACTAATACAGACCATTTCTGAGCAAGGCTAGGAAAAAGCAAACGGATATTTAAGAAAGCTCTCAGTAGCCACTTAGAGTCAGCTCCCATACCCCTCTACTGAAATGCAGGTGGTGTAAGCACATCACTATGTTATGTCCACAACATTGAGTTCATTTGTGGATATCATTTTACCAGAAAGCTGTTGACAAATTACAGGAAAGGACAGTTGCATTAATTGAGGTTGCACAAATTGAGAGAAAGTAATTATTTATAGTAGTAAATGGTGTAATAATTATGAGAAATTGAATGAAATTAAGATAAAAAATATTTAAACAGAATATTAGAAAGTGTTCTCTGACAGTGAGATATATGAAGCTACAGTTTCTAAAGAGAGGTGGTGGGACTCTCATTGCCTGAAGCACTTGAAACTATACAGGAAGAGAAATGTTGAAAATCTTGGAAAGTGTCTGTGTCTGAACTGGCAGGAGAACTGAGTGACCTTTTCCTTCTTTTATTCTGTGAATATTAAAAATGGTACTTTTAAAAGACTTTAATATCCATGTCAAAAATTATACCTACCTTTTCTGGTATTTTCAGGTATTTTCTTTCTTTTTTTTTTAATCACTATGGAAATGTCACTGAATACATTAACTGACACACTCTATCTCATTAAATTCCTTCTTCTCCTTGTTAATATTACATCTAGCTTACAGTGACTGTTAATTGATTTTTCCTTATCTTTCATAATTTTCCTTTCACATGCATTGCCAATAGCTCGTCCATCTCAAAAATTTTCAGTTTTGATGGTTATTTAATTTTCCATCTAATGAAGATTACTCTGAGAACTTCATTACTGTCCATAGTGCATAACACTGTTGAGGTAACTGCTCTGGTCAATAAATTATCTCACAAGGATTTAATTGTTTAGTTCTAGACCTGCACCTGATTCTCTCTAAAATTTTTCAAAGTTTCTGTTTATTCCCTTGTTTTGTCTTTTTTCCCTCAGACCAAAATGTAGCCTATATAGACCTTTGTATTCTGCAATATATATAATAAGAGAATCAATTTTTCTCAACCATATCTTTCGTGCTGCTCAAAATTAAAATTGCCTGTAGAAACAGCATTTCCAATGCAGATTTGAAAACAATACCTGCAGATGTGTTACTGTTTATCAGAGCCTTAATGAAACATCCAGCACAACAAATTTATTGGCATTAAACACTGTAGTAGAAAGAGATCCATGTTATAAGTACTCAGATCAATCCTCTGGATCTGCAGGTACAGTTTTTCTGTTCTACATCACTCCATCTCACTTCTGGGCTTTTAAATGAGCAGTGAGAATCCCTCCTGGTTCCTCTGATGACTCTGCCAAAGCACAGGCACTTCCAGCTCCTCCTCAGCCTCTGCAGGCTGGATTCTTTTTTCTAGGAGCTGTCTGAAGTAGAGGTCCTGTGCTTGTAAATTCAACCTGTTTTCCATCATTTTTCATGGTTTCTGTCCTTTAACAATTTCAGTGACTTTTTAGCTAAAAAAAATGGATTTATTCTTTTTCCCTTCCACTGTTACAAACTGTATCCTTTCCAAAATTAAAGTTTTCTATACACTTGTATTTAATTGACATACTCCATGAGATGGGCCAAACCCATCTTTGCAAAAATATCAGTTTCAGCTTAGCCACCTGCCTGTTGCTGACTTAGTAGGGTCAGCATCCTCAGGACTGTCCTGTCTTTAAAAGGTGTGTGAAATGTTAAAAAGAAAAGCTGTCCCATTTGCAGCCTGAAAGTCTTGTGTTGCCAAGAATTGCTTTTTGAATATTTTCCCTGAGCAAGCAGCACTGGACATTTTGTCCTTTCTAAACACCTTTCTTTGTCTCTTGCCAAGGATAAAGTTCAGTGTAGTCCTTTCTGTCTAAGACTCCCTCCCAAATTCTGGCTTTTGCCACAAAATATGCAGATTTTTTTGGAAATAAATTCTGAGGTCATTGTCTTTTTAACACAAATGTCCTTTTTTGAATTAGTTTGGTTTCTTTTGTGTTGGCCATGGTGAATCTTCATATTGTGCAGTCTTCATATCGTCCAGCTCATGCTGGACTTCTAAGGACTTGTCCGGAGTCTTTCATGGCAGCACTCCTACAGGCTTTTTCTTTTCAAAAAAAAAAAAATCTGATTGCCTAATGAAGCATCTGTAACTCCTTCATTCCTCCTTTGTGCCACTTCATCATTATCATTAATGTTCTTCTGTGGCCATCTTTTTCCAAAATACCACTGAAAAAGAAATCAAATCACCTTTATACTTCATTTTCACAGGAAGCGCAGCACTTTACAGACCATTAACGCAGAAGTCCATTGTTAATTTCCTCTGCCTGATTTAACTGAAAACTACTAAAACATTAAGTTGCTTCAGAAGCAGCTTCTCAGAAATATATTGCTTGTTTTTGGCACTCTATTCATTGAAATTGCAGAATAAAGCAGAATTAAACCCTTTCTTCGAGTTGTACTCAACATTCTCCTGCTGTTCAGAGTAAAACACAACTGGTCAGCCCTTTCTTCTCTATCCTCTCCTTATCTCCTCTGTGTGGTGGTTTTCCCCAATCTGCATTCCTTCCCCTTGGGCCCTGTATTATTTAACACAGTTTGGATTGACGTGCTATGGATGAGAAGAGACAGTTTTTCTGACATTACTGCCACACTGATAATGATGCAATGAATGATTTTCACCTCCTCAGATGAGCAGCTCATAACAATATGTGGCTACTTCAGACTGGTATCCAGTGTGACAGAAGACCACAGAACCTGTCTGCAGGAGTAGACATGGTCATGAATTTGTCTGCAGGTGCTAAAGGCAATGAGAGAGGGAAGGTTCCAAAGGTGAGGTATTTATTAGGCAGACCCAGGAGTCCTAGGAAAGGAACAAGGTGTCATTGTTTAAGATATGTAGCTGAACCCTGTGGATGGGAAGACTAAATGAAGCCCATCCCATCCTATCACTTAATGTCTGCTGCACTTAGAATGAATCAGAGAATTATGGAATGACTTGGGATGGAAGGGACCTTTAATGGTCGTCGAGTCCAGTCCCCCAGGGACCAGCCTGACCTTGAACATTTTCAGGAATGGGGCATCTACAACCTCTCTGTGCTGCTTTCACCAACACTTACAGAGTTGCAGTTTTCCAATTGAATCTGATTCTTTCTATTTCTTTTCATCATTTTGGTAATGAAATTTATACTAACGGTTAAGCAGAAATAATTTGAATTAAAAGATAATATTTCAGGTGTGATTTCTGCAAAACATTGAGTATTACCCTGCAGCAATCATATAGTCTCATTGATCTTGTAAGAAAATCCTTTCAGACTTTCTGGGGAATGGGAGTTTTGTAATTTGGGAAATTCTATAACATGTCAGTTGACTGAATTATGTTGACAAATGTATCTTTATAGTAAAGGGAAATACTCCTTAAGTTGACTTAATTTTTAACTTATCTTTCTGGAACAAAGGTTTAACAAAATCCCTGTTTAGCCAACCATATACAAACGTGTCTTGGCTGGGGACTTTTTATGTGCCTCCCACAATATTCTTTCTTATATATGGTAAACATACACATATACAAGGTAAACATATCTTGGATGGCAATACTCATTATACCTTTTATCAGATACACAAAATTAAGCAAAGAAAGGAGGTCAGAGTATTTCTGGCTGTTTTTCACACCTTACATTAGCTGCAATTATTTCCAAACAAATTAAGTGGAGGTAGATTCTAAAATCCTTCTAGACAGCTACAGTAGGCATTGTCAAGCTGCAATCCAGAAAAAATATTGTGGTATTTAAAGCAATGTCACTGTTCCAACTGACCAGTTTAACCCGAAATTCATGCTGTAGCACAAAGCAAAGGAAAATATCTGCACTGATTCTGGAGTAAAAAAGGAATTTGACTCCATCAGTTTGGGTTCACACGTGACACACCCACTACCCTAGCCAAATACTTTTTCAAGATTCTTTGAAACATAATGAAATCTAGTTTGACAGAAAGAGTTTTATCCTTCTGAGAAGCTAAACATGAACTAATTTTTTTTTTTCTTTGACTGCAATAAAAAAGAGACTTGCTATATATGCTACAAGGCATTTACCTTGTGTGTAATCCAAAACCCACAAGGAATCAGTACAGGCAAAACTTTTCTCTTGTTCAGAAATTAATGATTTTGTTTTCAGGCTTTTGGATTCTGGAGGAAGCCTTCTCTCAGAGACATAATCCTGTAGGGCCCAGGAAAATAATGTGGAAATTCTCAGGGTATAGCAGGGATAAGGGGAGAGTTATTTTTCAGTGAAAAGTTGAGAAAAGCACAGAGGAAATGTTGAAAAAAGCAACAAGATCTGACGCAGGCACCACTTGTCCAATTCTGTAGTGCAGTAAATAGTATGCTGTGCCTTTTGTCCTTCCTGCTCTTTGTTAGGACATTATACCTCCTAGAACAGCATTAAGTCATTTTTTTTAAGACATAGTAGCATTTTCATCAGGCAGCTACATGATTCTTAGGTGAGCTAAGATATAGCACTACTTTCAACCTGAAGAGGTAGATCTACTTTCCTCTGTTGAGGGGAAAGCTGGTGCAAAGTGCATTTGACATGATGGGTAAGAAGTATGAGCAGCAATGGTCACTTATAAAAGGTACAGTAAGAAATCTGTATTACAAATGGTGCAGAAAATGAAGAAGTATTGAAAAGAAGTACAGAATGGATACTGTTTCCCATAACTTTGCTGATTGTATATATTGACTATTCAATATTGCTTTTTATATTAAGTAGCAATTTGTTGTTGCTACTGTATGATATCTGCTGTGTTTCATCCTGAACTAATTACTGCAAAAGTTTCAGTGGAGTGAAAAAAACCCCACCATCTCTCCCTTTGGCACAGCACTACGAGCAGTCAGTCAGGTGTACAAGAAACTAGGCTCAAATAGATTGTTACCTAAGCTACCTATGGAAAAAAAATTAAAAAAAAGGACATTTGTACACAACCATATCATAAATCTTTTGACCTACAAGCATCTGCTACTCTTGTTTGTGAGTGCTTTACAAAGCATCTGGACCTTGACATTTAGGTGCTTATTGATTAACTTAAATTTTCATCTCTTATAACCTTTATTGTGAAGAACTACACAGGGTAACCCTTCTAATTCTTAAAATGAAACCCTTCCAACAGAAGAAATGCCTGGTGTTTTGGAAGCCAGAAATCATCAGCCTAGAAAAGAGTCCTTTAAAATCTTCAGCACAGGAGAATGTTCTACTTAAAGTGTGTTGCTGATAAAAGAACTCTCTATCTCTAGAGATACAAAGCAGAAAAAAATGATGTTGTACATCAGAGAGACAAAAGATCACTGTGCTGAAAGTAATCATCAAACTATGACTTTTTAAAGCTTTAAACTGCATTTTTCTAAAGTTTCCACTGTTTCTTCTTTCTTTACACATATTTTCACAAAATAATACCATTTCTTTAGAAATTATCAAAAATATATGACGAATATAAAAATATAAGTTTTTAAGAGACACAAACTACATCTGAAAGGTTTGCTCATTTAAAGTAAAATTCTCTAAACAATCAGTCCATTAAACCAACAATATTGTCCACTTTCCAGAGATAAAAAGAGATTGGTTTTAATACGCTGACTGTACAAAAAGACGAGCTTAAAGAATGCAGAACAGTCTCCCAGGCAAACAATTAATCTGAATGGAAATTCTGGTTGGTATCTTCATATAAATAAAAGATACCGTTAATTTGTTGTTCAAATTACTGAAAACGTCCCTGCCAGGAGCAGTCTGAATAAATCCAGGTTTGACTGACAGGGCATTAATGGCAAGCACTCAGACATTTAAATCAAAGGCTTGTTATTCTTTGTAATACTCTTCCTGAACCCAGCCTACTTTCACATTCAAGTCCTCACCAAGATTTTCCTTTTATTGGCCAACTTTATATTGATAGAAGATATTTATCATATTCATATCTTTTTGGCTTAAATGATTTATATAATAGACTCTCTCAAGGAAGAACAGCAGACAAAGATACTGCTTCTAAGAGATAACACTGCTAATTGTGTCAGTATTTATTAAAATACTAACACTCACTGTGTAAAGAGAATTAGTGGTCAGTGTGGCTTTGCTTTTGCTACAGAATCTGGTAGCAAACATTTCAAGGTATTGGATAACTCTCATGGGTTACTACTGTTATAGTGGGGTATGCTCAAAAAGACTTTGCTGGGAAACATCCTCCTCCTCTCCCCATGGTATGCACTGATTGCAAAAAACACACCTTACACCCATTTGCTGCTGAGCGGAACTTCTCAGGGCCACACAGCCCTCTGAAAGATTTCACATGGTAGAAGACTGCACTAGCAAGCACCTAGATAAAACCTATCAGCATTGGCTCTGCTGAGTCCACATGGATAGAGGCTGGGTAGTCACATATTCTATGCACAAGTTTCTTCCCCTATAATGAATTCATCAGCGGCAAATCTTGAGGTCTTGGAACCTGAAACACCTTAAAATAGAGCCTTGAGGCATTTCCCCAAGTTTCACAACAAATCCTATTTTGTTTTCAGTGGGAATGAATAACACAAACAGTGAAATCAGACTGTAAGGTACTCAGTCTGAATTTACTGTGGAGTATAGAAGTAATATAAACCACCGTTACCTTGAGTAACACACTGACTGCCTTCTGCAAATTATGTTGCAGAAATAGAAGTTTCTCCACTGAGGAGAAAGCAGCAATAGAATTCAGAAGGTATAGGATTTATTTTTCAAGAGTTTATGATGGCATTATATCATACTTGTTATTTTTTGGCACAGACATCATTGTGCTGCTGTACTGCTTTTCTGAGATTGAGTTGCATGCCTTTGTCTGTTTAGCCCAGCATCTTAGTAATATGAGTAATAAGCGCAAAAGATTTTCTGAAGAAACTGCATCTCTGTTCCCTATCTATACTTGGTAGAACACTTTACTTTTATTCCTTGTTTCTCACAAACTCATTCCAAGCACATCAGTGAAGCGTAGCAGCAGCACTTGAGTTTACAAGAAACCATTTCCCTGGTAGGAGGGAACAAAATTCACATCCAAGATTTACCGCTCATCCCAGAATATCGAATTGGTTCTTAATACAAAGTCAAACTAGGCATGTCCTTAGCATTGATGGTGTATTAACAAGGATCTCTTTATCCCTGCAACCAAGCCTGGAAAAACCATCTAAAAATAGTATGCAGGCATTGGATTTTCAGTACAATTAACTACTTTGAAAAATGCTTAGACTGCTAAGGAGATAAAGAGGACTCTCAATGTTAGATAGAGCTATTTAAATAACATGTTGGGAAATGTTAAATTTCAGCTTCCTTCTTGTTTACAATAATCAGTAAATAGATGCAAATTTTAGAGAGTTTGTCTTGCTGAGTATTTTAAGAGAACATTTTTTACCCTAAGGATTCTTTTGATCAAGAGCTGAGATGCTACAAAGAAAGATGCACTATGGAATCATGGAGAAAGTAAGTAGCTGCCTGCCTGACTATTTTTTATAGCCAGTAGAGGTTAGAATTCATTATATGTTTTGTGCAATTAGTCACACAATATTGGTTCTGCACCTAAACATTATGTAAATACATGTGAGGACTGCAGGAAAGAATTCTTGATACCTATATACCCTAATGGCTAGGAGCAGTTCAGTGTTTCAGAGAGAGAGCAGAAGTGAATTGCACTGTACACCCAACCTTATTTCCTTTATTTTAGTTTGTTTGCTTGTTTATTTTTCTCCCTAAGGAAAATATAGTATATGTTGATACAGGATAACTTGGGATGTAAAAACCTAACTCCCTTTCCATTCTAGGAAGAAAAATATATAAACTATCTTGTCTGAGCTGGCTGTTTACAAAATGTACACTCCTTTTGCTCTTGTCACAATCACATAGAGTAATTGCATTTATATGAACACAGCACTAATTGCCAAGGATTTGCTCACTGGTCTTTGTCTCCCTTATCAGATTAATTGCCTGAATGCTAAGGTTCCTGCTGGAGTGTTTAGAGTGCTGCTGTGTCTATATGCTGAACATTGTTTCATCTGTTTCCCTAACATACAAACTGGAGCTGTAGTTGTCTTTTAATATCATTCTGATTAGGTTACTTTTACCATTCATTCCCTTGATAGGCATGGTGGAGTGAGTACTCTGACATACTACAATACAGCATTCAGAATTATTTTTGCTCATGTGCCATTTGTCTTATTGTATTTTTCTGCATAAACAGTAAGAGAAGTATTTTTCCAAACACAGCGCAACTTTCGGACCTTCCCACAATTTATTGCAGATAATCAACAGGTGATAAGCTTGGGGAAAGCCTAAGTTCTTGATGAAGGATTTTGACATCTGGTTAAAAAAACTCTAAAACTGAAATTGTCTCTGAAGGAGAGAGAATTTTAGAGAACAGGAGCTATGAGAATTTTAGAGAGAATTTTAGGAGAACAGGAGTATACTCAAAAGGAGCTTTAACTAGAACTGCAAATCAGTGAAGGTAGACAGGTATGCTGAGGTGTGCTCTGTAGCTCGTCCTACTAGAACAGAACTCCAACTTCACATGGCTTCACCTATCTTTACATTCAATGGGCATGGTAAGACTCTTTTCTCAGCCTGCATTAGTAATAATTATTTCAAGTGTAGCTGAAACAGGAAATGCTGGACATGTTTTTCCTTCTTAAAAGGAACCATGATAGATCAGCATGAAGTTGTTCACATAATAGATATTCAGTCATAAATTCTTTGGCTTTGAAACTATATTTTAGATCAGAGCATTTCCAAAAATTTAACAGTCTGGGTGAATTGTCGGCATGTTCTCTGTGCTTTTCACATTGCAGAGATTATCTGGAATTGAAGTCTATAGGTAGTTTCTGATAGGAGAAAACCTGATTATGAAATAGAGTATGTCTGATACAACCCCTGTTACTGCCCAGCCAGGATGGCTGCTGCCCAACAGGATATACCAAACCCTTTTATCTAGAGCACAGGAGGCATTCAGCAGCAAGGAATAGTTAACTTGCATACGGTTCCAGACCTCTCATTCCTGAATGCTTCATCCAAAACAAATACTTGCCATAAGTCTTTCTGTTCATACTGCTATCATATATCAGATAAATTGATATATATGCCATTCTAAACTCAGGCATTTTTATATTTCTTAGCATGATTTAAAAAAATACCGGGTGTCCACCTTCTCTTGACTTAATGACAATTTATGTCTGAAAACTTTGGAAAACTGGGTTTCCAAGACTTCACAAAGGTGCAGACTTCTGAAAGTCATTATCATGTCCTAACAAGTCAGTTCTTAGAAGTATAATCAATCATTTCTGTGAATGCTATTGTGGACATTTATGACAAATATTCCCTCCCACAGACTGGTACTGAGTCACACATTCACCAAATATACTATGCTCCTGACATCTGTCTCTGTATGATACGGTCTCCACTATTCTTACTAATTTTATGAGTTTTCTTCGAACATTTTCCATTTGTCAGCAGTCTCTTAGAAGTACAAACTTCCGAAGAAATGGCCATAGTGTTCCAGTGGTCACAACCCCCTGAAGCAAGAGGAACACTACTAAGGATAAGTCCCACTTAAGATGGTCCTTTTTGATTTAAAATTTGTGTACTGCTGGCAATTCAGTAGCACCCTTGGGTCTTTGGCACAATCAGCAGTCTGAGCATGGAAACCCCTTCTATTTTCATTCTTTATTCATTCATGAACAACTGTATTGTTGGTCATATCAAAATGTAAATTATTTTCTTGATTTTTGAGTAATAAGTATTTCGTAATCATGCTATGATACATATGCATTATGCGTACTGAGTATCTTTCCCAAATGCATTACAAGTATTTAATGAATTTTTTTTTTCTTCTCCATTATCATTGAAATAAATGACATTTTTATCTGGCTGCTGGGCAATTTACTTGCTAGGATCCTTTTTGATCCACATTTTCCTTGAAAAAAACCCTTTATTTTCAGTCTGATAATGATTGATTTTTCCACAGGTGGTATTTTCCTTTTCATATTCCATGTTAATTTTCCACGATTTCTAACATCATGTGTATATTTATTGTTATTATCTTAGCTATTAATTAAAAGCTCACCCTTGTTTTATCCTCTAGTTAATAGCTACTTTTAAAATCAGACATCAGCTTTCTTTATTATTTCAGTGTTACTATTTTTATTAATATTCAAATTTTTTTCTTAAGATTTGTCTTGGACAGATTTTCAGTGTTGTTTTTTTTTACTCATTTCACATTTTTCTGCTTAAAATTTTCTCCTCCCCTGACAAACATAAGTATTTGGGGGGTTTATGTAGTATGCATGTAGTAGTTTACAGTAATGCATTAATTTAATCCTGTTTATAGAACAGACATAATCAAATCATCATCATGTGTCCCTGTAGAGGTGATAACCAGGTAGTATTTAGTTTGGTAAGCGAAATATGTTTATCTTAATGTCATAAGGTTCCTGATGTATGTTAAATCTCATTTCTGCATTTCAGTGTTTTTCTCCCCTTCTACTCATACTTTATCTACAAGCACTAATATATATGGGCAGAAGCCAATCTTTTGGGCTTACAAGAGCTAAATCTGTGAGTCAGTAAGTGATGCTAGTATTGATCTGACCAGATGGAGCAAGCACAATATGGAGAAATAATCTATAGGGAGTCAAAATCAATGGCATCAACCTATCAATGATTTAAAAACTCCAAAAAAGGACTATTTTGGACAAGGAATGTCTCTTATATCTCCCCTATACTATTTTTGTAATGGCATATAACCACTGATTTTAATACTTCAGTCATTAATCCTCCAGGTTTCTGCAATTCTGATTGAGACAAATGTATACTGACAAATGAGCAATTCCAAGTCTTCTTATTTACTATTTATTCTCAACAGTGGTATATAAATAGTTAATAAGTATCATTCCCTTGTCTTCCATTAGTGCCTTGGCTAATTTTGTAATCAATATCTTGCTTTGGAGCTAATTGCTTGATTTGTATTCCTCTTTGTGCCCATCCAGCCTGTTAGCACTCTGCAGACTGCTGTCCCACCAAAACGCTTCCTTTTTTTTGTCACACAAAGGCAACTCAAACAAAAAAGGAAAAGTTTCCACAAATTTCCAAATTCCTACACCACTTATTAATCAGTTTTTCATTTCCACATTTTTACCATATTTGTTTCTTTTTTGGACAATCCTGATTAATGGTTTTATGGAAAAATTGCACATCAACCTCAAAGTAACAGCATGTGTAAAAAATACTATAAAAATGTTCTTCATACATGCTAGCCTTTGTAGAAACGTGACTCATGTGCTCTGGTTAAAGAAAATAAATTGTAGTTGCAGAGGAAAGAATAGATATTCAGTGTTTGTGTTAGTTAAGCAGGGGGCAAATGTAATTTTTAATTCTTTGCTCTTAAAGTTGTTTCGTGGTCTAACATTTATTCTTGTTCTGTTCATAAACATAGTGAAATTTGGGGCCAGGTTCTGTGTATCTGTCTTTCAGGGCTTCATATACAGAAGAGCCACATTTCAGAATTAGAAATATCAAAAAAGAAAGAGCAAGGTTAAAAAAAAAGCTCAAAGCACTTAGAAGAATGCTTTTTCTTTGCTCTACAAGTGACATCCCCGTCCATCTTTCACTACCTTGTGGTTGTATCATTTTCATGTATCATTTTCAAAGTTTTATATTCCAAGATTGTCGTATTTTCTCTCATAAGGGACCACGAACACAGCATTCAGGATAAAGCAATCCTGTTTACAAATAAATGTGACTTTGTTTATAAGGATTTACTTTAGACTTAGTCAAAACCAGATAAAGAATTGGAGCTGCTAGTTCATTTCTTATGAGCCATTACAATTAATTATTTCTGCTAAGCCCTGGAGTGAATGGAGAGATCTATAAAATTATTTGCATCTCATCAGATACCAATGTATTTGTCTTTATTTCAGTGTACTCTTCATGAAAACAAGAATACTGTCATTTCACAGGTGGCTTGGTGTTTTACCTCATGCAGGAGGTATGCCAGACTAGCTTCATGGTTCATTAACTTACAGCCTAACATGTGACACCATCCAGCAGCTCTCCAGCCCAAGAGCAGAGCCAGGACTGCTGTACCCGCTTTGACAGTGGAGTGCTAATCCAGGAGCCTCACATTTGACTGTTATGTTGAATGGCTGCTGTGGCCTCCTGTCAAATTACGGTAGGTTATAGACCCAAAAATTGCCTTCCCATCAAGGGTTAAACTATATAATGTAATTGAGGCTTATTCTAAAAAATCTGCTTGCCCTGAGGTCAGGCAGAGCACTGAGGTGCAATCATTAATAAGCCATTTTGTGTTTGCCTCTGTGATCAAAGAATTCTTGTCCAGAGCGCAGTAGCTTGTTTCCTTTGCATTTCAGCTTCAAATTTAGTTTCCAGAGAGAAGAGAGAATAAATCCTGACAATAACAATGGTGAATCTTTAATGGCACTCATTAAAGTCAATGTTTGATTTTTCAACTGTGCTACCTGAAATTCAATTTTTAGACCAAAAATGCATTTAAAAGCTTTGGGGCCTTTTGTAACAAACACCCTTTCACAAGTTATACTGATCTGCTATGTTCGATGGAAGACTATTTTATGTTATTTGTTCCATTACTTCCTTTAATTTCCTTTATAATAGCTGAACCTTTACAGCAGTTAAAAAAATCTAATAGCAGCTTTGATCTTCAGATATCAGCTAGAGGGTACTCCACACTTAGATTTTAAATAATGTACTGTAGAAAGCTACCATCCAATGAAAAATCCTCAATTCCTTTAAAAGCTACCCTTCACCATGCTTTTACATTTACAGGCCTTTCTCCTCTTTTTTTTTGAAATTTCAACCTCCATAATACTGAGGTGCTTTAAGCAATTATTTATGATAGCATTACCTCATACTAATTTTCTACTCAGTGCATAAACCAGAGTTGCATCTGCTTTTTTAGAACAGGGACCATGATCTAGCTGATACATGTTCTTTCTCTTCTCTGGCATAATCGATCGAAAACTCTCTCCAGAGACAGCAGTGCCTTTCTCTCCTTGCACAGAATACAGTGTTGATTTAACTATAGTTTGGTAAATACATTAAAACCAACAACAACAACAAAAATACCCCCAAAGCAGAACCCTGCGTTTTAAAATGTTACAATGCATTTATTTTTGCAGCTTTAGGACCAAAAAATCTGACAGATAAAGCTCTGAGCTTCATATGCTGTATGAGTGATTATACCTTGCTGTCTGTAACTAACACCGGCGCTATTCAATGTGCGTGTTTGACTGTATATACATGCACGGCTTCATCTACATTTACTGTGGGCATGGCTGAAGACAGACTGCTCCACACAATACACTGCATATAAGCAAAGATATTTTTGCCCTCTGGAGGGGAACTAGTTGGGAAACACTCTTTTTTTTTTTTTTTTTTGGAGGAAATGTCAGTTTTGCAGGAAAAAACGTGATTTGCTTGCACGTAAATCAGAAGGAAGTCTCTCAGGCTGCAAAGCCTGTCAGCTTCACCTGTTCACAAATTATTAAAGGTTGGAGGTGCTAAAATGGGCACCTACACGTGATGCAAGTGCAGCCACGTGTTATGCATAAAGTGCATGGGGAATTGGATTAGATTCAGAAGGGGAGCCTCAATAATCTGCTCAGCACCAGTGAAATGCAAAGTAGAGGTCTCAATGATGACTAAATGAATGCTATTCCTTTGTGTTACGAAACTCCTTCTGTCTTTCAGTATCTATACCTACTTGCAAACAGAGAAATAGCTTTTGGATTAAATATGGAATTTTATTATTGTCCTGATACAGGAGATACAGATTTAAATTCCTGTCCTGCAGGATGAAAAATGAGGCTTGAGTATTGAAACCACCAAACTGCTGGGTGGTTTCTCACTCTCTTGCTGAAACCTTTCTGCCTTGTATTAATAATTGAATAGGCTTGAAACTGTCTTGCCACAGCCTTGCTATTAACAGTGTCAACTAATCCAGTTCTTAATTCTTCCATCCCTCAAAATATTTAATTTCTGGCATATGGTGCTGCACTCAGTCTCCCCCATCTGAGGTGACCGCTGAACCCCCTTGACTGTTGGATACACACACACGTAACTTGTGCTGTCCTCAAAGTACTACCTCCCTTTACATTTCAACTCTGCTACCAATGTGGTAGGGTGCTTCTTGTCTTGATTTCTGAGATCAGAGTACTTCTGAACCTGCCAATCCTGCTGATCTCTGTTAGGCAATTAAGTCAGAGGCATGTCAGAGCTGAGAGATGTATTAAAAGGCATTTGCTGACATTACTTATCACATTCTGAAGCCTGCTTCCAAGAAATGGGAGACAGATGATCTCAGCCAGATTTGAAGTTGCCCTTCTCCACTCAATTGCTTAGGTGAGATTCAGGTTCAGCTGAAAGGTGAGCCAGGTGAATGGTGACAGGACTATCACTCTTCTGTTTTTATTCTGAATTACATTGTTTGTAGCTTTCATGAAATAATAGGATTTTTAGAATACTCAATATTAAAAAAACATAACAGCAGTTAGGTACTCACAAGAAGAAAAATATTAAGCCTAATTTTTCTGTCAGCTAGAATTATGAGGGCAAAGCTTTTTAAATCTGCACTGCAAATCTTCAAAATATTTTAAGAAATTATTTCTAAGAATTAGATAAATGTAACTAAAGTGAGAGAAAAAGGTAACTTTCATTTTATAATTGTAATTTAATGAACATAGGTTTATCCTTTAAGATTGTCTGGAAGACAGAACTGGTGCAGACACAGTTGTCCATCTGTTTTCTGTCTTAAACTGAAATATCTGTAAAGAAATAGCTTCATGCTTTTAAATGTGAAACGGGCTGTAAAGCTTATATATCCTGAACCGGGGAGCCGCAGAAATCAGATAACTTACTCTTTCTTCATGGAAATATTACAAAACTCTTAAGGATCTCCAAAACTCAAACTCACAATCAATCTAATGAAACATATAACAAATATAAAATGCACCCACAAAGTCCTTCCCTCAGGTCATTAAAGTACTTTCTGCAAATTGTTCCTCAAATCCTTGGACTGAAGAAAACAGAGATTTGTACAGTGAGATTTACAATGTGGTCATACGAGATTTGCAGTTCCTTCATCAAGCTTTGTGTAACTGACAGTGCTCAACGGACTTGTGCTTTTTTTTCCCCTTCCCTCCAATTTCAACTAAACAGTAAACAAAATTACCAAAAGTAGATCAATATAATAAGTTTCAATTTCTTCTCAAGAGAATCATGTTACTTTATGTTTCATATTCCCATTTAGAGACCTAGATTTTCCTCTTCTCTGCTTCCTCTGAAACATGGTGAGTAATGGATGCCCAACACCAAAAAAAGTATGGGAAAAAAACGTGTTTGCTCTCGGCACTATAATTGTTTACATTACTGTGGTATTTTGGGGCCACCTTTGAGATTAAGGTCCCTTTTGCTAGTTTAGATTATATAGTAGAAAATAATCCTCACTTCAGAGCAGTTACAATCTTACTGGAAATGAAGGACAAATGGAAGGTAGAGGGCAGATACTCGACTTGTGGGTGCTAGCTCTTGTAAGTCAAGGTCATTTAGATACATCCTATATGAAAGAGGTGAGTATTTTAGTATTGGTACTATATGAAGGTTAGCAGTCGAGAGAAAAAACTTAAATCAAATCCAGACTGGTGGTGGACAGGGACAGATTGGCTTCCTTTTATAGTTAACCTGGAGCACACCTGTTATGTAAACTAGATTTTTCTCACTGTTGTGTTCACACATGCACTACAAGCCCTTGGAGCCCTCCGCCAGGAAGTGAGTTGAGGAGGGGGGGACTGAGCATGAGTCTCACAGCGGAGCAGGAAGTTGGCTGAGAACAGCACTGCCCCACCTCCACATGACCTTATCTTCCAATCACATCTTTCTTGTCATAATAGTCAGAATATTTGAGACAAAAAATGCTTAGTTCTGGTCCTCCATGCTTGATCTATACATTTACAAGGTAGAGCTCCTTAGGAAGTAAGAAATGCATCATTTGAAAGGTCACACTTCATCTATTTACCTTTTATTATTTGTGTCTCCTTCAAGTATTAATATTACCAATTTGGGTGTCTTGGTAGCTGGTGGAGCAGCATGACATTAATTAATGTTAATTCGTGGGTTTTGTACCCTACCCCTTGATTGACACGGTATTTTAGCATTGCTCACCAGTGCTGCTATGGAGAACTCCACTGGGCTGATGATGTTCCATTTTTATGCCATATGTGAATCATCTCTTGGTTTTAGCTGCACAATCCATTATAGTTCTTTCCCCATTTCTGCAAATTAGGACCAGTCTGAATTACCCAGTTTGTCACAGGGCTGTGATCCACATTAACCGAGAAAGCAGCTGTGTTAAGAGAAGTTTTAAGAGAAATTATTGTGTTGCTGGACATTATGTGTTCCAGCTTTTAATCTGATTTATTAATACAGGGGTGTTGAAGGGTTTGGTTCTTTTTCCGACACTGGCACCTACTTTATTCTATGCTTCATGGTTTGAGACTTCTGGCAATGTATGAGATCAGCCTCCACTCAGTAGTTCATATGCTGGCTGGGAGACCTTTCACAGTCTGCAGCTTTTCTGTCCACCAATTTTGGAGGAACTCTGCCTGCAGAAGGCTCACTAATCCTTCCTGTAGAGGACCTGAACACACACCTCTCTGCAGGGGATATTTTGAGTTCTCTAATACCTCTCCAGGCATGACACTAACCACTCTGTTCAGCTTCCTCTAGTGACTTCTATGCTCAGCTAATAATAATTAGCACAATGACTTTGGCAGCAGTTCCATGCCCTTTAAATTGTCTTATTCAAGCTTAGGTAGTCTTGCAAACTCCTCAAGTTCTTGTTTGCTCTTCAAAGNGAGAAAGAGAGAAAGAAAGAAAAAGAAAGAAAGAAAGAAAGACCTAAATTTTAATTTTTATTTGGAGTAGGACTCTTCAAATATCAGTAATAGAATTTCATAGTTAACCTCCTCAGCCCTGAATTAACTGAAAATTGTTGAAACATCAAAGCTTCAAAGCCAGCCACCTATTGTTCGAAATAGCTCCCTGTCTTCCCTTTCTCTAGCACCTATTGCTAAATTGCCTTCCTTTTATTACCTTTTCAGCTGTTGTGAGGCTTTTAATGGCTTCATTCTTCAAGGTCTTTGCCTAATTTGCTGCAGTTCTGACTCAATTATCACTCAGAGCCAAGAGGTCTGCTTCTCAGAGTACACAAATTTTGGCTGGAGGATCTGCTGCCTGGGTCTCTGCCCAACCACCAAATCCCACTGCCTCTGGAGTCAGATAAGGATCAGAGGAATACCTCTAGATAAAGTCATTGTACTGGTAGGCAGCGCCTTTGTAAAGGGTGGATTCCCAAGACCAAATGTTACCTTTGCTACTGGAAGGACATTTAAGTAAATGTTAATCCTAGGTGTCTACAGCGATCCTTTTGTTTTTTGGAATGTTTTTTTGGATCCTTTTTTGGAAGGAAGATCAAGCAACTAATCACACAAAACAGAAAACCACCATGCATTTTGATTACTTAGAAAATATTGTCAGATGGCAAATTCTCTCCAATGATTACATATAATAGACATGAAAGAAATTGGTGACTAATAATGGTATGGGACCTGAGTGGAGGGGAGAGACATATCAAGGAAGTACAGGGAAAAATCAGAGGTAGGAATTTCAGGGTATTTGTGCCAGTCTGTTTTCTGGGAGACTTCGTGAGTTTAAATTACAGACTTAGCCTTTTCTCAAGATTGATTTGAATGACTGTTCCAATGCAAAATATATTTTCACCAGTTCCTATTTGAAAGCCCAATTTCCGACTCATTCACACTGAAATCTTTTCCACTTAAGCTGGTGCTTTTGGAGTTCTTTATATCACTCTTGTTGTTTGCAATCAAGTCCACGATTCTAGTTCTATTAAAAGAAAAAAATTGTGGCAGCCACAGTATAGGAAAACATAGGAAAAAAACCCACAAACAAACTAAACATAAAAAAAAAATGCTTTGAATTCCAAACGGGGCAAA
The DNA here is from genome assembly GCA_013397115.1 of Edolisoma coerulescens. NCBI lineage: Eukaryota > Metazoa > Chordata > Aves > Passeriformes > Campephagidae > Edolisoma > Edolisoma coerulescens. The sequence continues at coordinate 1,917,403 of VWZW01005505.1, read as the reverse complement.
TAAAAATGATTTGTATTAAAGGTTAAATATAGCCTAAGCTATAATGTTACAAGTTTTATAGTAATGATGTCTCTATATCCTTGTGCAATACATCATCAATCCACAGCCAAATACTACTGACACTGTACATATTTTATTTTTACAGAAAAATATTTGGATACCACTTACCTCTGAGGCTGTTCTGGAAATTTTAAATATGCTTCTTTCTTGGGAAAAAAGGAAAGGACATCAAAATGAATGATGAAACCTACAAAATGAATTTTCAGCTATTTTATGTAAACTATGAGAAAGTGTAAAATTTCTTGTTCTATTTCACTCTACTGAGAATTCTGATGATAGCAATCTGGAAATACATTTGCAGTATTACCTAACTGTAAAAATTATCTAGCTGTTACCTAGGACTGTAAATAATCGCAAACAATCTTTCTTCCAGGTGTGAGGAGGAACTATGATAATACAAGCTTAAGGTAACCCTGTGCAAATCCATGGAGCTAATTCCAGCTGCACTGGTGAAAAACAGTAGTTAAAAATAACATTATTGAAGCAAGGGTTCATATTTAGTTGCAAATTTGCAGTACTTCCTTTTCATCCTGAACTAAAGGTATTTTATTCCTCCTCCTGGTGAACCAGAACAACAACACTGGCTAGAAAGTCGATAAAAGGTTATCACAAGCTTGCATACTACCCCTCTTTATGAATCTCATGGCTTTAGTAAGGAAGACGATCACGATCAAGAGAACTCCCTACTAGATGCTGGAGAAGACTATGTATGGAAATCAGGGGTACAAAATTACTGTAAGTATTTTTAAAGCTGAGTATAACCAGATAAGCAATGCTTACCGCAATCAACTACAAACTGAATCCAGCAGGAGAGCAATGCTCTCTGCTCTATAGTATACAACTATAACATCCCTTCAATCTTCTTATGACCTAATTGTCTCAATTCTAGTATGTGCATTATGCTTTCATGATACTAACAGAGTATTGGGGAAGTGCTGTCCTTGTGGGTATAGTCTGGTTGAAAGGGTAGACCTAGACAATTGTCTTCTATGGCTAATTTGTAATACTTCCATCATTGTACTACTGTGTGTATCTGATGACTGTCAGTTCATTAGACCTTAAATCCGCTTATAAATATTTTATATTAAGTTCTTTGTTAAAGAAACTTTAAGCCTTATCTAGTCTAGTGATGTATTTATTGTTTAAATTAAACCTTAATATTTTACTTGCTCTGAAGTTTTATATGGCAATAGAATTTTACAAGGGCTTTATAAGAATAGGCTAAGCTTGCTCTATTGTCATGAAAAGGTTTTCTTTCTTGTGCAGTTTCTGCTCTTATTCCAGTCCCTCTCACTGATTCTGAGATTTAGTGGCTCATGTGTTCTCTTAGACATAGTCATCTATATACTATGCTGCTGTGACTATTTCATTATTCTGTTTCATGACTTCATGCCCATGTCATCAATTCAGCAATTGGTTATTCAGTTTGTTAATGAGGGAAAAGTGCAATGACCATTCAGTCAAATTACAGAATATAGAAAAGGTCAAGATACTGGAGTACATTATTCTAATTCATGGAATATTGTACATAAGACGATATATTTTCCATTCCCCAATACTTCATTTCATGGGAAAATTATTACAAGAACATAATATGGCATAAAATTAATCCACTATAAGAACAAAGCCTGCAATTAAAATGCTAAATGGCATAACTTGAATCCTTTATTTTGACAATTACTGGAGTAAGAGTAAGGATTTCATCTTGCACCACATGAAATCATAATTTTATAGTTATCATTTGCCACAGAATACTAAGTACAATTTAAATCTACAGAAAGATACAGGTGTCAAAATGCTGCTTAATCTCTCCTCCTCATAGGTAACTCAGTACAAATCAAAATTCTGCTGAGTTTCATCTAATCCTAGAAGCATGTGAAAAAATAGCAAAGTTTTTCATCAAGGAAAAGACAGAGATAATGAATACAGCCAGGATTTTGTAGGCTCACATTTTCCAAAATCACCTGTGATAGTCAAGATCATGATGACAGTCCTTGCTGGGCAAGTATGCAAATATTCACTGTAAAAACTACTTTAAAACCACAAACCTCTTCCTGGAGCAGAATTTTAAATTTCATGTCCATTCTCGTAGACAGCAGTCACAGGACAGGGGAATTCTGGTCATTTGCTCTGGTTTGGTCAGATTAATCTTCTGCTTTATGTTGCGCAAAATGGAAAAGCCTTGAAAAAAGTTTTAGAAATATCTTTCCTCCTAGCTCAGCCCTGGATGAGAGGGCACTTGCAGGAGGTACCAGATACAATCTTTCATGTAGAAGAGAAATTAATTCCATCTCTTATCTCTCAGCAACTCTTTTAACTGCTACAGTTTCAGATAAAAATAAAAGGAAAGGGTAGATTTTAAAGGAAATAATGTTCTCTTTTCTTTTAGTCCTCATTCTCCCTTTCCTGTGCATTTTCTTTTTGTCAGAAAATGCTTAGGTAGGTAATTCAAGAGACTACACATCAATGAGGGCAAGAACATCAGTCCAGAAGAGACAGAGTTTAAAATATATTTTCCAGTTTCCTAATGGACAGCATGTTACCTGTATTTTAGTAATAATTGCAAAGCTTGTGAGACATTTTGTAACACTCTAAGGTTAATTTCGCTTGGTATACCTTTAAAAGCATATCTAAGTGTGGAACTTCTAATTGGCATATTTTTCCATAATTTTGCTCTATATGTTAAGCCTGCATGTATACCTACTTGTTCCTTCCATTATCCAGAACAGTTATTATTTTTATTCATACAAATATTAGACTTTCATGATGGTCATATGAATTCACATCTTTCTGAAGCCTGTAATTTCACTTCTATTCTACTTCACTAAATGGACTTACTGATACTGTGATGAATTGAGCTATTGTACTGTCTCCTTTCTTGCTATTAATTATACTCCATTCATTAATACGACAAATTGCAAAGTTTTCATTTTTGTTATTCTTTTTTTCAGTATTCTGGAAAATTATTTTAGTTTTTATCAAGGAAAATTAGAGCCTCATAGCGGATAAAAAGTGAGAAGTTATAGTCAAGTGACAGGTTGGATCAGGCTCAAATCTGACCTGTGCTCACAATACTTCAAATTATGAATCAAGATGCTTTTAGCCACCTAAGGACTTGTTTCACATTCAGTTTTGTTTTACTTTCTCTGTCATAAGTAGAATAATATTGCTTATGTGACCCATTAGTCTCTCTAAAATTCCATTTTACAGGCAAACAACAATTGCTTTGAGACTTTTAGCAGCTTTTTCCTGTTTCAATAGTTCTTTTTTGTCAGTTATTTGGGAAAATAAGTATGTTTGGGTAAAAATAATATACAATTGCCATTTATTTCATACGGCTTTAAGAAAAATTTGGGAACACACTGCTTAAACTATATTTAAAGTTATGCATTATGAAGGAAAGAAGAGCATGTACTTCAACATATAGTAGAGGATTCATAATTTTTTTCTGGCACATATGCTGCTTAAACAATAGCTGCACCCAAAAACCATTGCATTTTATAGCCAAATCCACTGTTACAGACTTAAAAACCTGAAGGACATAATTCAGATGTACTTTGGAATTTGCCAAAGGATACATATATTCATTGACACTTTTGGCTGTAGTTTTTTCAGTAGGGGATTTAATAATGTGGAACTACGAAGGAGAAAAAGGTTATGAAGACCTTTACACAGAAAACAGATATAAAAATAAGAAAAGACTATTATTTCAATACTAGGAGACATTTGAATGAGGACTTTTAACATTTCCAACAACCTTTCACTTCTGTCTTTGTTGACTTCATGGTATTCTTTCAATCTGTCTTTGTGGTGTTTTGCAGAATTTTACATAATCCATTTTTGTCCTTTTTTAAAAGGAAAATAATTATGAATCATATCATAGTCACCTAAACAATTTGGAATGGAAGTTTGATATATAAAAACGAAAGTATTATCAAAATATATTAATCAAAGGGCTGAAAGGGGAGTAGAGGACATGATCTCCAATAAACCAGTGACATTTTAGAGCTGAAAATGTGACTTCTCTTACCTTTTCTTCTGTGAAGAAAAGGTTGATGATTCTCTGGAGATTCTGTGATAGCTCAAGACATGTCAATGACTCATCTGTAAATATCTATTCCCCTGAAGCTAGCAAGGAAAACTCCACAGAATGTGCTTGATAATATAAATCTCATCATGAAGCGATATACATCCTGTAATTGCCACTTCAGGGGTGAAGGCCAGATTTCCTGGCAGGTGTGAACTGGCGTATCTCTGCTGAAATCACAGAACTGCTGTGTTACATCACAGCCTGGACCTATTTCCTGAGCTATTTTTGTCATGCCCCTAAAATCAATTCCTTGAAGGCTAAGATGGTGAAGAAAGGAAATAACTCCCTATTCTTGGGACATTGCCTAGTTCATAGATTCTTGCCCTAAGACATTTGCATTCTATTCTGTTATAAATGATAAAATGTAAATATCTATGAAACGTGAAAAAGGTAGGGCAAAGAAAAGAGAAAAATACAAACATAATACAAGACTTGAAATCACGGTTTAGTGATTTTTCCTCTTTAGTTTGGACTATTTCAAATAATCTGCAGGTATATTAATATAAAACAGAATCTATGAAGCAAATGTTTGCTTCTCACTTTTTCTATATTTCACAGTAGAGTCAGAATTAGACTCATAGGATTCCACTCAAAGGAACACTTAAAGACTGTGGAATGAACAGACTTTTCTGAATCATCTGTTATTTTTGTTTTGATATTCTGCAGATATGTGTTTATAGATTGCCTTCTTATATTTAATAGCACAAATGACATAATATTTTCTGTCATGTCTGAAAAAATCACAGCAACCCATTTCATTTTCCATGTTTCCTGCCTAACTACTTAGTCCATCTCTCATCTAGATATCCTTTCTCTTCATTGTCAGTGCTATTAACCAGAATGCCTATTTACTACACCTTATATACTTTAATAGCAGTCAGCTCATCCAGTTGCAATTACATTACTTCAGGATAAGACTTCAGTGCCACAGTCCTTTACACAAGACATATTCACATTGGAAATGGTCTGTTTTTAAGCAGTGAAAAATTAAATTTACTGGTGAGAACTGCATACCTTGAGAACAGATTACTTTGTGAGTCAGTTGGAGCAAAGGACTGGAAACCTGTGGGCATAAACCATGCATGGCATTTTCAGCCTCACGGAGGGTGTCTTTGCCCAGATACCTATAACATTTTTGAAGTTGAGAACTTCAGCCTTAGCCAGAAAGTGGGTCCAGCCTGAAGTAAGTCCAGATGCTTTAAAGAATATATCTACCTGGCACAATGCAGAAATCCTGATCTATGTGCTTTGCTTCTGTTTTGGCTTTAAATGTCCAAGGTGTTGGCAGCAGAAGGGCTGCAGAAGTGGCCTCTGTGGGAAAAGGCTGGCGGCAGTGCCAACAGACCCATTGCAGCAGGAGGAGCAGGAGAAGGAGGCAAAGGCAAAGGAGGCACTTAGGTGCCACAGCAGGTATCTCTGCTGCAGCCTGTGGAGGATCTCATGATGGAGCAGGAGGGTATTTCCTTAAGGAACGTCAGCCCATGGAGAGCCCACGCTGGAGCAGGGGAAAACCATGCAGAGAAAGGATCTGCAGAGAGAAACTGTAGCCCCCTCCACCCTCTATCCCCTCTGTGTCACTTGAGGCAGCGGGGAAAAGTCAGGAATAAAAGTGTGAAGTTGGGCTTGAGGAAGTGGAGAGGAAAGGTGTTGTTTTAATGGGTGTCTTTGTTTTTCACCACCCACATCTATCTTAATTGCCAATAAATTAAATTAATTTTTACCCAAATTAGTCTATTTTGCCTGTTGCACTAATTTATAAGCAATTTCCCTGTCTTTATCTGAATCAATAAGTTGTCTATTCCTATTCACCTCCACCCCCTGCACCATCCCGTGAAGGAGGAATGTGAGAAGCTGGATGGGCATTTGGAACTTAGCCAGGCCAAACCCATCGGGGGTTTTTAAAGAGAGGCTAGTTTGTGTATAACATACTTGATCTGTGATGAGTTGTGCTATATTCACCTGTGTTGACTTCTGTGCTCTTTTGCTTTCAGTACCTGTAGCAGGGATTTTTGGGGTATGCCTGCCAGGCATTGCCACAGGCATAAGTGAAGTTCCAGTTTCCTCACAGGTATCTTCGAGTTGCATGCACTTATTCTTTCTAAAATCCTTTGAGATCTAAATATGAAAACCAGTATGTCTGAGCTGAGTTATTAATTTTTTTTGCTGTATGAGCATAGATCATATTAGAAGACGTCAGAAACTGACATGATGGTTGGGAATTTAATGGGGTATATTTTCTTCTTGATAGGCACATATATTTCCCATTAATGCTAATGGGAACTATACGTGTGCAGCAGAAGAACACACCACTTTGCATGTAAATTTCACATTTTATTTTACAGAGGGTATATAACCCTATTATCACCAGCTCTGGCACAAAAATTTTTATCCCAGTTCAGTGGGTTATAATCAAACATTAAAATGATCTAGCTGAACCTAATTTTATTTTACCTTTCCAACTCTTTTGTAATAAAAGTACTTTAATCCAAAGCATTTTCTGTGTCATGTGTGTGAATAAATAACCCTTTTCTTGTAGTTAAGTTGTTTTTAAACTCCAGCTAATAAAACTACTTATTTCCATTTCAATCAGAATTACAAGTACAGTTAAAAGGCTTACACAATTTATATTTGAAACATTCTTCAGGAAGAGAGACGGTAAAAGATCACATCCTTGACTTTTGAAGGTATCTTCTAAAGCTCATAGAAAATGCCAGCTTTTATGAATCCTCTATTTGATCTAGAAAGTATGTAGGTTTTTCTGCCATACAGTGATTTTTCAAGTAGAGAATATGCAAGTCAATGGCTGTACATTTTAAATAGCACAAAGTCTTGTGTAAACTCTTGTGACTCAACTTAGGGTAGCATTGACCATGATTCATAAATTGTATTAGAATTAGCGATCTCTCTTATTTCTTCTCCCTTCATGATTTTATTCTTTTATGTATGAATTTCTTATTTTTTCCTTTACTAACCTATCCAGTCATACCATAAGCAGCAGCCTTTTCCTTGGCACATTCAAAAGGTGTCTCCCACACTCAGGAAGATTCAATTTCAGGACTCTTGTCTGAAATTAATAGTAATTAAAAAAATATTGATGCACTTAGAAACAAAAATGTCCTTTTGTTAAATTTTTGGAAGAGAAAAAAATCCTGAAAAGGAAAAATATTTTTTCCAAATTCCCCATAAATAAAACTGGAAAATACGAATTCAGCTGAAGTGCTATGCCTTTCTGAAAGTGTAATAGTCTAATAAAATTAGCCTTAGTCTAGCATCATGTATTCCAGGATATCATATTCATGGCAGAGATCTAGCTGGAGATTTCTGGCATGAGCTAAGATTTTCATTGTTGTCAGGCTCCATTTTCACAGCAGAAAGCCTCTGGGAGAGGCTTAAATCAAAACAAACCGAGTTTTTGCAGTAAGAATTTAATTCTTAAGTTAATTCCATCCAGCTGAAACCCAAATAGAAATCATGCTGGAGTAAAAAGCAATTAAAAAATTATAATTTATTTCAACTGCTGGCAAGAGTCAAGGTCTTTTTTTTTCCCAATCAAATAAGAGGCATGGTAGAGGTAAGATGAGAGACCATAGCAATTTGGACAATATCTAGAGAAGATCTGAATTCCTTGCTACTTTACAAAAGTAAGAACTCCTACTCTGGATTTCAGGTATAGGTGGAAAAAAAAAATCCATAAAAGATAATTTAAAATCACTAGGACAAACATTTCATCCCCAAATCAGAAACCTGAAGCCAAAGAGAAATTTGCCATTGACTAGGAACATAGCCTAGAAACAGACTAGGGTTTTTTTGACACAGGTAGATACTTTGTAATTTTGATTTTCGATTATTTCTTTTGCTGTCTGAGCTCCTTTTTTTCGTGCAACTCCCTGATCCTGTTTTCCTTCCCCCTGCCTTATACTGATTCTACTTCTGAATACTCGATCAGATCCTTGGAAATCAATGTGGCTGGAGCTATTCCAGGAGAGGAGCTGCTTTCACTGTGGTATCACTGCAAAATTACCATTCTTTAGGAAGAAACCCTAAGCTTTTCCTCTCCTTTGAAAGTGTTTGTGTACTGAAGAGTCTTGATACACAGAGTACAGCAACACAGGTTTCTACTAATATTGATAAGATTTTAAAAAAAGAATAATAGTATTAGTAATAATAATAATAATCAGTATAAATAAATTTTAGCCAGATTTTCATACTATTTATCTTAGATACTTTTTTTATATTTAAATTTCTTCATTCTGAATTTTGAAAACAACATGTATAAAATTCACCAGAGAATTTTTCATCCTTAGAAGCTAGGACAGTACTTTAGTTCAAGAATTGCCATCACTGTTTCCCCAAAAGCAACCTGCACACCTCTTACATAAGTAAAGTATATGAAGTATAAGGGCTCCAAAACTGACTGGTAGGAAAAGCCAAAATTAGTCAGATTCTAAGCCCTCTCTCTTCTCAAAAAGACATAAATACATAGTGAGGAATGACAGCCTTTCTGCAAATATGTTAAACTGTAAAATTTTATAATGGGTATTCAAAAGTAATAAATAATTCATTTTACTTTTAAAATAAAAAAAATGTACAAAATGTGAAATTCTGTGTTAAATTCTATTCGTTTTCGCAGATATTCCTGTAGGCCTTTGTGCAAAGGTCAGTCACATGAAAAACCTCATTACAAGAATTGACAAAACTCATGTTTCATGTAGCTAAACCCATGCACATATTTTGGAATTATCTTGACTTTAATTTCAGTAAAGTACTATGACTTTCCATCCTAGAAAATCTTTTAGAAGCTTGACTCAAATGGCTGATGCCTGTATAGAAAAAAAGGCATTGCACTAATTTCCAAAGGATTCCTGTAAGCTGCATCTTCTGTCTTCTCTCAAAATCCTACTGTACACTAAATTTCATGAAATTTGTCATGTGGCGTTTGGATAGAGACTAGGATGCCTAGCACAGATCAGTGTGGCCTGGCAGAGACAGCCATCACTAGTGTTAGGAAGTTATATTCAGGTAACTGAGGTTTAAAGCTGCAGTCAGTATGGCTGAATATTTGAAAAATTGTGTCAAAAAGATCTTCATGGAAAGACACACAGAATGCCCCCACAGGGTTCAGCAAACCTTAGGATTGAAGAGGAAAAAGTTGAATACAAGAAGGTAGTTGCAAAGAAAAAAACCACATTTATTTTCTATTTTTTCTGTCAGAAACATTAAACATTAGCTATGCAAAACCATTCTTTCAGTTATCACACAAGACAAAATTGATCCAAAATGTTATCAACTTCATAGAAATTCTTACTTCATAAGTGCATTTTAAAGTAAGTCTGGAAAATTTTGGTCGTACCACTCGCTAACTCTGGTTTAGGTCATGGCTGTTCACGGCGGGGGCAGAGATAGAACAGTAAAATAAGTACCCTGATCAGAGCAGAAATTGGCCCAGATTATCCTAGCTGGTTAGACCACGGTGCTGATAACCCCAAGACTGTGGGTTCCACCCCTGTATGAGCCATTCACTTAAGAGCTGGATTCAACGATCCATCTGGGTTCCTTCCAACTCAGATTATTCTGTGATTCTGTGAATTCATAGAATACTTCAAAAAACACATTAACCTTCAAACCAAGATGGTATCTGTTGTTTCACTCTTAAAAGTAGGTTAGACTTTTTGGGTATATGAGAAAACATAAATTGAAAACCCTGAGAATCATGCCACAGTCTTGAGTCTGGACACATCCTGTGACGTGCTTCAACTGTCCTGACTTCTTTTGAAACAAAACTAAGATACTTGGGCCAGACTTACCATCCTGGCAGCTGGCATACTCAAACTCAGGAATACGGTAGGAGCAGAATTTTTGACACAGTTTGGACAACCAGACTTACACGTATTCAGAAGTTTTTAAATTCCAAATTGTACTCAACAAACTCTTAATCTCAAGGCATTTTTGCACCAATATCAGGAGTGGCAGCAAGAGGTTTATGAAAGTGGCTGGGGATCTGCTAAGCTCCATTTCATCCTTGCAAAAGGCAAGTTCCCACCAGTCAACAGTCTGTGTTGATGAACCAGAGCAACGAAAGCCAGAGTGGCGAAAAAGATTTATCCATATACTCAAAGAGCTACTAAGTAATAGTTAGGGGAATATGTAACCATTGGGCATGGCTAAAAATGCTTCAAGCCAAATCCTCTATCGGATCCTGGAGTAGAACCAAATCTGAACTTTCATGAGAGTAGGAAATGTAGCTCTTCAAATCTACCTATTCCCATTGCTTTATCATCTTCTTGTTCTAACAAACTTTTCAGCTGTGGTCTAGACCCACGGCTGGGTTAAGAACTTCTAGATAGTAGTTGATAAATGCAAAAAATCCGTTAACATAATTTTCTAACACTGATTTTTTAAAATCAATTTGATAGAATGTACCCATCTCTGCACTTGTTACAAATAACCCTTTTCAGAATCTGTAAAATCGACAGATTGGTCCAAAAGAACTAAATGTAAAAAAATCTTGAGTTTCTTTTTATGATGAAGCCTTGAGTATTTTTCTGTGTGTCTCCTTGGACTTGTTGTGTAAGCATTTTAATCTGATTCCACAACACCATTCTGTTTCACTAAAGAGTTTCTTTTGCTAAAGAGTTTCGGCCATGGATTTTGTGTGGGCATTTAAATGGTCAAATTGCTGTTGCCCCAGGAAACAGGGCATTTCTATCCATATTAATGGAAATTAATATTAGCTGAGGTCAAGCCATTTGTTTTGAAATATTTGTGTTTCCTATGTTGGAGACTGTTTCTTTTAGCTACTGGAGGACAGCTCATGTTAAATCCTTGGGACTCATACAGATTTCTGGTCTTTTTAATGTTAATTTTCTTAAAATTACAGACAGTTCTTAGGCCTAGTTCTTCTGTCAGATGAGATTTAGTAGAGAAAATACTTAAAAATGACAAGTAGTGTGACAAGAGACTCTGCTAAATTTCTCATGGATTTAGTCTGCGAGTGTGTCTGAATATTCCAGTCCTTTTCCACAATGAACTTTTAAGCTGTTTGATATTTATCCAAAATACCCTTTTTTCTTTTTAATAATAACATCTAAAATAGTCTTAGCACATTTACTGTGACACTAATATACCTCAGGGCCACCTTCTTACTGCACAATTTACCTACAGCATTCATTAATGGCTGAGAAAAACACACCCTGTCATGGCTTACTGCAACCTAACAGACTTAAATTGCATCCAGAAAGCTGACAGGCCACTGCATTATTAATTGAGCCACTGAGACCCTTTAAACTGTATTGTATATAAGTTTATAGCGCAGGGAGTATAGAGTTTTAAGCTTGCACATTTTAATGTATTTAATTTGCCGCACTCGGCAGTTTGCTTTGTGAACTGTTAATCTTTTCAACCGATACAGCAAAATGTCACTGTATTCATTTGCAGAGTATAATAGGCTTATATCCTCAAACAATAAAGTTATAATAGCCTGCCCGCTGCCTGGAGAAGTTATACAAATTCAGCATGTACAAGGTGTTGTGCGTCCTACTTACCCTCTAGTTTTTAAAACTCATCTCATATCAATGCCTTGAAAACCAGTCGTGCACATTACTTTGGTGAGATAAAGCCAAGTAAGTGTCATGGATCAAAGTCTGCTGAACTCTCTCTCTCTCTTTCTCCCTCTCTCTGGAACTGCTTTCAGTACTTTCATACTAATTCATTCTTGCCATCTCCAGCCATTCCAACTGCAAGCTGAAGTCATAGGCATTCAGGTTTGTTCTGCACCCTCAGTACAGACACCGGTCTGGAACTGATGGGTGATTCCTTCCCTTGTGCCAGTGGCAGGAGCCAGCAGTCAGGTAATCACAGATTTGAGGAAAGAAAAACTGCTACTAAGCTATCCAACCTCCAGGAAAGAGGTTCTACACGCTTGCTCAAACTTTACTGATGCTCTTTGTATTTGCCCTCCATTCTTTCTTCAGACCTTTTCTGCCCAAATTGTCATCTCTCTTTTTTGACAAGTGTTATGAAAAGGATTATGTGATCATGGTGGTACCACAGTGTTTCTACAGAAATGAGACATCCTCTGCAACAGAGAATTGTGGGTGTGAGGGTAAAGACGATGACAGTAATAAAGGGAATTCTGATGCTGTCAGTGCCAGCATAGGGAGAGCTGACTTTTTTTTAGTGAGTTTTCTATATTTTTGAATGAAATTTATTGGACAAGGAATGGATTGGTTATTTCTATTATAGGACATCCATTCTGAGGAGTCGAAATGTAACATCTTAGCATGAATTTCTGTCAGGTGACTAAATGACACTGCAGTTACTCTTAGGCAACTTTAGGCTCAGCCTGTGAAGGGCTTCGTTGACTTGCAGGGCATTTTACAAAGCTTGTCTTTTTAAAATAGAATTGTCTTTCTGCTTGAGAGGAAGGTTTGTGGGGATTCTTTTTCCATAGCAGGAATCTTGTGTAGGTTAGTTGAGCTTGCACACTTAGATATTGTTAAATATTCTTTAGGAAAAAGATCTGAAAACAAACAAACCAAAATGCAATGGAAAAAAACCACTTGTCAAATGAAATCTTTGTTGTCTGGATTATTTCTACTCATAGTGATTAATTAAAAGGTAGCCTGAAGCAGAAGAAGGTCATGCATCTCGATCCACAACTAAACAAAATCTTTAGGGAAAAATCAATAAAGCCATCCCTGGCTGATTGTAGTAAAAAATATAATGTAAAGAACATTAAGATTCTCTAAACCAAATACAATTCTTTAAAAAAAAAAAAAAAAAAAAGGCATGAAGACATGCTGGTGATAGAATATAACTTTCTGGATATCCTGGTCTTTAGCAGCTCTAAAGGGGAGAGGGGATCAAAAAGGCAAGATGACAGGAAGGCAGTAAGAAAGCTACAAATCTCTTTTTTGTATCAAAGCAAACATTTTAAAATGAGACTGCTCTTCTCAATGGAACCCTATTTCTAGTGTTTGCATTGCCTGAAAACATTAACAAAAGTAGGCAACATCTTAATGAAAACTATTTATTTCAGCAAAAGAAAACTTAGCTTTTAAATCTGTGCCCTGGCTGCAAGGTTAATTTGACATAGAAAATTAAAAGAAAGATTAAAACTGGAGTTGTTGCATAAGGTTCTGATGAGTTTATCTCTCTTTTTAGTGAGGAAATAAGGTGTATTTAAGCAATGGTTTAAGAATTTTCCATTAGTAAGAGCATTTATATTGGAGTGTTTTAGACCATTACTCCAGGTTACATTCTGGGTTGGTTTTTTAAAAAATTATTTCTTTTTTAATAGGTTAAAACCTCAAAGATTCTCTCTGTGGCTGGAAATAATGTATAATAATGAATGAAAGCATGGATCTGCTTCTTTCAACTGTGCTGATTATATAGTCTTTTAAGTCTTTTTATTTGCCTATAGAGTTTGGAGATTTCTACAGCAAAGTGTGATGGATCTGAAGCATTCAATTAAGCATCTATTAACTGCCAGTGAATTAAATATTATCCAGCACAGTATTGTACATGCTCCTTTTTGGCCTGATGGACCATGGCACACTGGATAACAAAATTTCTCAAGCTACCAATTTTGATTCATGGGAACATGATCATGTATCTTTAAGCTCTCAGACAGTGTAATCTTGGAAACACTCATTATTAGAAACTCATTGCTACATCTTGTGTTTTTATGTCTGCTGCAACATCTTGATTTATTCCTTTGATATTATTTCAGATTCATCAATCAATGCTGGTTTTGAGGTCCTGATCATCTGAATGAATTTAGCAAACTACAAGACATGAAATTACTGTAAGTAAAATCTTTTCAAATTTTTAGTGTGGTTGAGGTCAGAGAGAGTTCTTAAATAAAATATTTAAGGAACATCTGAATATAACCCTATGAGAATGTGGTAAAATTACATTATTTCTTATACTATTTTAACATCAAAGGTAGCACTGGAGAGACAGATAATCATTAAAAGCTGAATTGCTGCAAGTGTCTCGATAGTGCACTTAAACACATTTCAGTCGAGTGAAATAATTTAAAATCTGAAGTGTGATCCAGAATCACATATATCAATTATCATGTTGTCTGTGATATTAAAAATGTATGCAGCTGGAGGCTAAATTATCTCAGATCTCTAAGAGTTAGAAACACTTCATCCTTTCCTTTTTTTTTTTTTTTTTAAGTGGGGTCATTTTAGATATTGAATGCAAATAATCCAGAGAATGAAGGAGAAGGCTCTTCCATTTTTTGATATTCTTGGAAGACAGAAACATGAGAGATATGCAAAAACTAGCTTTAAAATATTGTTGTGCTGATGAAATTTGATTACTTGCTGCTGACATTGCTTGATTGAATGCAACGAATTTTTCAAGCGGAACAAAGAATTCTCCATGAAGAACTATTTAAAAATATGACATCTACTGCATTGTTGTGGTGCACAACTGCATCGCACCCACGTTTCACTTGGGGCGAGTTCCCACAGCCCTTTGCAGTCCAGATTTACATTGTGTTAGTTCATTGGTTTGTGTATTCCCCTCCTAGTTTTATGTATAAGCCTATGTTTATGTAGTTCCCCTATTCCATATACATTATGCTGCAGAATGTTCTCCCTTCCTCGATACCCCATTGGTTGTTTCTGTAAATCCCTCCTCTAAGTTATCCCCATTGGTTGTTCCCCTGTTGACTCCTCCCATGTTCCGTTTCCCTGTTGGTTTTTTCCCCCTTTCTTCCGCCCACTTTCCCCCCTCTATAAGAACCCTAGATCCCTCCCCTTTCCTTGGTCTCCTGCTCCTGGACCCTTCTTGGAATAAACCCGTGGAAGGCATGCAGCAGATCTCTCCCTCGTCCTTTGCCTCTGCCGACGCCTTTAGCCACCGGGAAGGATATCCCTATTGAGCACGACCGGAAAGTCCGTGAGCTGGCAGCAGCCTGGCCGATAGTGCCAGGGACGTCTCCAGCAGGACACTGGTTGGGCGAGGGCAGCCCTCACCGCGTTGCACTGCGTTTTCATGTCTGCATTACTATCAAAGTCCTAATTTTTCTGTCAAACTGACCAGCACAAACTTTTGTGTCATCTTCATTTTTCCTTAAAAATGATGCATTTTGTTTCCTTTTCCTACCATAAGTCACAGAAAAAAACCCCCTTGAACCTAATGCTGCTGAAGTTAATTTTCTCTTCACTGCTCTACTGTCCCAATTGCTTGGCTCCATATCAACATTAGTAATGATCACTACAAAGTGAAACAAATTCATAATAACAAGACGCTCTTATTTTTTCCATACGTCATGACAAAAGCTTAAGTCATAAGAGATGCTTTAGTTACTTGCTTATAAGTGGGGGGAATGAGAAAACACTTCCTTCGTCTTTTGGAGGCCAAGGTGCAGTTCATAAAATCATAAAATATCATAAGTTTGAAGGGACCCACAAGGAACATCAAAATCCAGCTCCTGGCCCTGCAGAATACACCCCCAAGGATGACACCATGAGAGCATTTTCCAAACACTTCTTGAACTCTGTCAGGCTTGGTGCTGTGACCACTTCCCTGGGGAGCCTGTTCCAGTGCCCAACCACCCTCTGGATGAAAAACCTTTTTCTGATATCCAGCCTAAACTTCCCCTGACACAGCTTCAGGCCATTCCCTCAGGCCCTGTCACTGGTCACCGCAGAGAAGAGATAAGTTCCTGCACCTCCTCTTCCCCTCATGAGGAAATTGTGGAGTACAATGAGGTCTCCCCTCAGTCTCCTCCAGGCTGCACAGACCAAGTGACTTCAGCTGCTCCTCATAGGGTTTCCCCTAAAGGCCCTTCACCATCTTTGTTCCCCTCCTTTGGATGCTCTCCAACAGTTTAGTATCTTTCTTAAGTTGTGCTGCCCAAAACTACACAGTTAAGGTGATTCTTGCAGAATACAAGCTGTTTGGGAGGTAAATCCACAAGAGTGAAGAAGGAAGTCTTGTCTTCTGGTAGTCCTCAGGAATATTCACCTGAGAGCTTTTTTTTTTTTTTTAATTTTAATGGACAATTACATATGCGCCTTGGCCTTTAGTTATTTCTGTATGATTTTCCAAGTGAGACATCATGAAGTCAGACAAACATCCAGGATATGTGGTTTGTACAGTAAACTAGAAGAGATTTTCTTACTGGAGAGTCAACATTTCTGGTGGCAAGCTGCCTGCTCAAAATTTTATCTGCCAGATTCTCTTGTGAGGAAAGTTAAAGTTTCATGGAGAGGCATAAAGTGATGATGTTGTGATGGTGAAGATGATTGGTGAGAACAATGCAAAGGTACAGACTTGCTGAGATCCCAAGGACCACAATAGAATTAAGAAAGCTGAAGAATGTGTACTCCTAGCCACAGAGATGAAATTATTAAGGCTGGATTTGATTGTTCAGCTTGCTTCAGGAGAGGTCTGAGATTTGAACTGCCTGAACTCTATAATGCTGTGAACCGTCAGCATCAATGTTATAACAATTTTTGCAGATATTAGTTAATCGAATTTCAGTATTCAATACCTGAAATTCACTTTTCAGGAATCCATTATGATCAACCACACAAATGATCCAAGGATTTGGTTTAACCAGATGTTTGTTCAAGTACAAAATGATAAAAAGTAAAAGTACAGTAAAATAGGACTGCCCTATTTCCAAAATTAAAGGAAAAGGCTTGTGAAACTGTAGCCTTTCATTCAGCCAAACTCCCATATTGTTTATTCTGTTCGTTTATTCCATTGCTTTGTTAACCAAGATTATTTCCTAGGAAAAAATTGCAATGAAAAACACTTTAAGTATTACCCATCCTGTTAATAGACTTAACCAGGAGTATGGATTTCTATCTGCCTCTTAAAGTAGACTTTAAAAAATTTATCAATACCAGTCAAAAGGTGAGGCCTTTCAACTCAAAATATTCTGTGATTCTGTGGCTTCTTGATTTTTTTTTTTTTAATTTAAAAGAAGCATTTGGACTAGGCAATCACCCTAGACACTCATATTGCTGAGTCCTCCTTTGTAACTTAAAGGATGGCATTGCTTCAGAGGCTACTGGAAACCCATTGGTGGTCAGAGGATTGAATGTCATCTGAAAGTGACACCTGCCTTTTACAATGTAACTTGGAGCTTATTTTACTTTAGCTTGAATGAAAAGTCACATGACTGACTAAAATGATAACAGTTGAGAAAATTTAGCAATGTCTTAAACAGTTTGTTCATTTGCTTTAGTTTCTGTGTTTTTAAGCAAAGTTTGGAAGGCCTGTCTTTTGTTGAAACTACACGGCACAGTAACTCAAATGGAAACTGCAGTTCCTAGAACAACATGAATGGTGAATTTTCTTGTTAAAACACTTGAGATAAATTACATGTACTGCAGTATTACCGTTGTGATTGCTTTTGCTTTTATTGTTCTCTGGAAAAGGATATGCTATCAATGCTGAACAGTCAGAGATGTTTCTGTGTCATTTTAAAACACTTTGTGGAAAATTTGACCATATGGTCCTCCTTGCAACTGTTGTGGAAACAGTTTATACAGGGTTAAGAAAAGTTTTCATTCAAGAACTTAAGTGCTTTTCCATCCTTCTCAAAGTTTGAAGTTCACAAGCTTCTCTCCTGGGTCATAAATCTGTGTAAGGAGAGTTCATAGGGAGAATGTGTGCTGATTTTTACCTTGTTACTGCAACTCTGAGTATGTTGTATTATTTATGTTTATCCCAGGTAAAGGTTAGCTGAAATAGGTGATGGTTATTTTATTTTAAATTGATATTCTAGGTGGACCAAAAGGCAAACTACTGTGTTAGGCACTTTACAAATAGAAAGCCAATGACAGCTCCTGTCCTAAAGAATTTAAAATTTGCCTATGATTTGTGACAATTTAGAGAACTGCCTGTAAAACAGCAAAATGAAAGACCAATTAATAATGACAGCACTTTTCCAATAGAAAGCAAAAGCAATTCAACAAAATCCTTCAACAACTTTAACCATAAGTACAGATTTTTGAGCTCCAGATTGTCAGAATATGCATGTCTACAAAACATGCATCTCTGACCACGTTATTTCACTGTCCACTGAATTGCATGGCCCACAGCACTTGGTAAAATACCTCTGTGCTACTGATCTAAACTTATTTTGGAGCAGACAAGGACTCTGACACTGTGCAGCCGAAGACAATTGCTGAATCCACAGAGAGCTCTCTTAAAATACGTTCATCCTTCTCTTAGAACCAGCAGTCACTGTTATGATGACAGGTGACCTAAGAAACCTGAACTTCTGCCAACACATTCTTGAGTCCCATTATAGCACCATATAGGTATTTTTCACCTGATATAAGATCTTTGGTATGACCTTCTCTGAAATTTACTGACTTTATTGTAAGTGGTATCTTTCTAATGCTGGCAACACCTTCATACATTTTAATGAGCTGCCTGGAAAATAATAGACCTCTGTCATCATGTTCAAAATATCTCAACTTTGAAAGGAGTATTTTGCATCAACATCAGTTCTTGGACTCGTATTCCCAGCATCTATTCCTTTGCATCCTGGAGGAAAAAGACAGCTTATTCTCATTTTAATGTGGCAAGGGACATTGTTTCATTGAAGGTCTGTTTATCCCCATCTTGTAATTTCTTTGTCTATTAAACTAACTTGTTCAATTTTTTTTTAAATTTATTGTGTGCTGCAGCTATAGTCTACATTACTATGCTTCTACCTATGGCTCTGTTTCAAGTAAGTTTGTAAAACAAATGTAGCCCCATGATAGTCTAGTGAAGTGCTAGTACTTACTCAGCAGTAGTGTCCCAGATTTCAGTGGGTTATTTCAAAGAATACAAGCTTTAAAAAACCTACAAACCCCACAAAAACATTTGCCTCAGCATCTATTCCTGTACACTGATTGCTACCTCAGCATTTGTGTATATGAAAATGAGACATCTGATGCTCTAAAGAGTGGCAAGGAGCTGTATGACAAAGCTTGATTAGAAGAATGCCTTGTTTAATACTGTCTTTTATATATTTTTTTTGAAAAATATAGTTTGTAACTAATTGCATGAAATATTAAAGTATGGGTAGACATTAAACAATAAGTTATATGATACTTTTATTTTCTTAGCCAAGTTCTACTCCAGCAAGCAGGCCTAGAAAAGCACATCTTACCCTCCTACTGATCCGCAGTAACACAATTATTTAAAAAACCAGAACTTATCATGAACCACAACAACTACCCAAAGAAATCTTGAAAGACAGGAATTACTATTCTTTTTCAAGACAAGATCATTGAATGCACCAATTTCCTTAAACACTGTTAATGTAGCAACAGAATTATATATTTATTATGTAATATATTATAATATTATATTCATTTCTATTTCATTACTGTATATTTATATGGTTTATAATATTTTATAAATATTAGATATATTTCTACATTAAGGGAATATACATAGAAAAATCTTATGTCTATGTACAATGGCCCTAATATAGCAAAACTCTTACCATTAACTTAGAGTTAACCTTATAGTAAAGCATTCTCGATATCTTCAAGTAAACTACCCGTATTCATTAAGTTAGGCATTTATTTAGATGGCCTACTGAACTGAGACATGAATCATTTTTAGTTTTTGAGACCCCACTGAAAAACTGAATTTAGTGGAGAATGAGCTGTCACTGGAACAACCTGTAGAGCACTGCAGCAGGAATGTGTTTCCTATTGAACTGCCTGGGAGTTTTCCACAGATGAAAAGTTGAGTTTATATAATTTCATCTGGGAAAAAATAATCCAATAAAGGAGCAAGCCGTCAGCTAGAGGATGCTAAATTCAATAGCAATGGCATTTTTTAAAACTTTGCACATGCTGAAGACACACTTCTTTATAGGATTTTAATGCAACACTCAATATTACCAGCATTAAACAAAGTGTCTGAGACAGCATTATCAGCACTAGAAAATGTCTCATATGCACATATATTGGCATAACTGGATTTTGGTGGGGTTTTTTCTGTCTTCTGTTTTGAAAATATTTCTTCATGCTTTCAATGGCTTTCTCTGTAATATATAAGAAATATTATGCTTCGGAAAAAACCCACAAAAGAACACCTGAGAAAAGCATTTGGAACTTTTGTTCCAAATATTGTCGTGTACATAAGTTTTGCTCCAGCAAGAAATGCGGTGTCTGATTTTTAGTTAATGTAACTATTTTTCAATGAGACACACACAGGCTCTCTCAGTTACATAGCACTCAGATGTGCTGAGAGGATCACAACAGCTGCTTTAGTCTTTAGGGCAGTCAGCTGAACCAAAATTTCATGGAAGGAGATAGAAATGACGTCTCCTAAGGTGAAACTAAATAGCTGCTGCTTTTCCTGTTCTTCCTGCTGTGTTTTCCTGCTGTGCAGCTGTGGTGCAGAAGACAGGCTTCATGACCCAGCCAGAAGCCCCTGTCCACTATAGCCCTGTGCTCAGGGTGCTCTCGCAGCACAGGGACACAAACTTTCTGTTCCAGGCATACAAAACAAATTAAAGATTTTAGTTGCAATTCTCTGCTGGTATAAACTAATGCAGCACTACCAAAGTCAGTAAAGCTTTGCCCGTTTACACCAGTGGAGAAATTATTCCTCTCTACAGAGAGATCTTGGAGTTCAGCTATCATGGAAGACTGATTTCCTGTCAATAATAAATGTCCTCAGTATCCTACACAAGTCTTCAGTTTATTGCCTCTGGACATTTTTTAATAGCTGCAAGTCTCAAGATGGAAGCAGATTTTTATGCTTTATTTTGAAGGGTAAGGATTGTTCAGAAAAGATACTTCCTGAGCTGCCCAGGGAAAAGACTATTATAACACTAGCATGGTTCAACCTATCAGCCTAACTTGCGTAAGAAAAGAAACTTATTTCTTTATAACTTGTCTTTCATTTTCACATCCGTTTGTTCAAAGACATCTGAAAGTCCCTGAGCACTGACCTGAATAAAATGAAGAAGGAGGCTAATAGAGTGTTCACCTACAGTATTGTTTCCTCTCTTGTTATTAGATGGATGTGACCCTGTCTTTGATCTTCCTACAGATGGTACAGCCAAGGGTGCCTAGAATAAAGAGTGTCACACTCCTCCTAGGAGGAAAGAAAGAAAGAGGAGTAGAGCGGGAATATGCACAAGCAGGAAAATGGCCACTCTGGTAATTACAAGTGACAAAGATAAATGACTTAGAATATGTGAACATGTTCCTCAGTGGGTCCTTAAATAGGTAGAAAATGTAAAAATGCAGCATGGGAGTTGATGAAAGCAAGGTGAAACGATACTGAAATAAAACTAGGACTTTCTCTTTGATTCAGTAAGCCTGTAAGGGAAGTGATTAAAGAAATGAAATATTTTTAGGGTTTTTCTCTCTCTTGGTGGTTCTTTATGTACTAGCACACTGCTTGTTTTTCAAGGGTATAGCTCCTTATTTCTGCCTGCTTGTCAAACACTGAGCTTATGTCTATTGTCAAATAACAGTGAAACGGTTGCTGTTTATAGAGACACGTGATGAGGAGTAAGGTAGCCGGCTCTGATGTGTAAAGAAGAGCTTCCCCGGGAAGGACAAGCTACTTATTTGATTGAATAAATTTGTTATCTTCTTTCCTGTGTTTATCCCAGTGTCTTGTTTGTTCATTGCTCAGGTATTTAGCTTTCAGACTATGCAATCAAGAATTTGAATGAAGGAAGAACTATTGCCTCCTCTCCTTGACATTAGAGAGAAGAAACATTACTATGGATCCTTTTTCCCCCATCTCTAAAGATTTTTTAACTAAAATTACTGGTAAAATCTGTATTAAAAAACATGCATTGCTGCTTTGGGTCATGGATGGCTTCATACCGTGTTGGTACTACAGACTCATCACATTTATCTCTTAGCATAGGTTTTTCTGAATCTGATTGGGAAAAACTCCAAAGGAAAAAAAAAAAAAAAAGTTATGCTTACAATTTTTGGGGATGTGATTGAAGAGACAATATAGAAAGGAAGGACTAATTTGCTCTTATTGACACTTCCTGTAGCTTCCACTGTTACTGTGTATAAGCACTGAAGAGGTACATCAGCACTTTAAGCTGACAGCCACAGGACACTCATTCTATCCCATGGCTCTCACAGCCCTAGGTGCAGCAGTATTTCTCTTCCCACAAACTTGTGGTGCCAGGCTGTAACTGACACTGGAAGAAGAAGAAAGTGCTAAAGGTTTCATATCTTGTCTTCAGAATTTGTCTAAAATACATTATTAAGAATCAGAATCAAATGCTGGATCCAGGTACTGTGCTTAGCTCTGCAACTGGCTTAGTTTGTGACATTGGTTGCACCACTTTGTGTGTATGGTTCAAGTATCCTTTACTGTCTCTGTTTCGAGAACAAAAGATTAATATTTCTACACACACATGCACATACATAGAAGATTTGTGATGTTCAAAGTTTTTTTGAGGTCTTCAGGTAAAAATCGCTTGCCACATAATTCAGGAAAGCATTTCCACACATCTTCAACTGAACATATTTAGGATGGCATTTTCTTGGGCATCATTTATAATTTACAGTATCTCTTTATTGTTTTTAAGGTAATTATATCAAAATCATATGGACCCAAATAAGACCTCTGGTGGTGAGTGTGATTAAAAACTGAAATATGAGCCTATTCACTCATACCATCTGTTTTGTTAACCCTCCAGAAGGGAGAAACAGTTCTACATAGTGATTAAAGTGTATGACAGATAATTTTATCTGCACATTTCCTGATTGATTAAAAAGTAGGGAAATATATAATCAAGTAGTTAGGAAGTACATTTGCTTCTAAAAATAAACTGTCAGGAATATCAGAATTATTTTGGAACAGCAGAAGTTTTTGAAACCTGAAATGTCTTGATTATCCCCCAGCATGTTGATTCGTCCACTTGGAGAAGATAAAGGTATATATTATAAACGTGCACCTCTCATAAGAGAATCTTAAAAGCCTATCTTCCATATGGCAGGGACTGAGGGGGAAAATGTCAATGCTTTTTCTTTAAGCAACAAATAATTATGCCACTAAATGAAACAAAGGTAACTTAGCAACAAGGTGTTCATTTTCTCATCTAGCATTTTCTAAAGAGCTCCTACTGAGGCCAGCCCACGAGCCTTGTACGATTTGTCTGCTTACTTGCGCTTGAAGCAATCCACTTCTTTTTAACGATGCCGTCTGTGAAAAGCCAACAAAATATGAACAGTGATTATAAACTTGAAGTGCAAAGGGAAGACCTTGAAATGGTGTTAACTCCAGTATTTCAGTACTCTATAGATATAGCTTCTCTAAAGCTGGGTGAATCACTTGTAGCAAGCAAGCTTTTTCACTAAATATAGTCCTCTGCATGTTTATGAAGTGTCAGTGAACAGACTGCCTTTGAAATTAATGTGCACATTTTAAAGTGCTTGATAAAGGCCTCATCCAAAGACTAAAGAATGGATGGAAACACTCCTACTGACTTCTCTTGACAGAGGCCAAATACAGTGTGCAAACATATTTTATTTGATGGATTGTTCACTAGCTGTTTACTGCAAGTATTGTTTGGGAATATAATTAATGCCATTCAATGCAGCTTTATAGCAAGTAAGTCTTGTCAAACCAGCCTTTTACAAATTTCCCTCCAAAAGGTGACTATATCGTTGGGTTATTACTGAGGCATTTAGCATGCATGAATGAGGCATTAATGTATGAATGTATAATTTTAATGTATTTAATAACTAAAAATCTGACAAAAAGATTAATGCTGTAAGATATCAATGAGAAATATGTAGTTAAATCAAAACTTAATTAACATGCTGATGAAAAAATAACCCATAAATGGAAAATTGTTATTAAAGGGGTTTTGCTTAGGGAGTTTCTGCAAGCCTTTGGTAGTGAATCTAAAGTTATTCAGTGCCTTTCTCAACAGTTTCATGTTAAATTATAGATAGATAGATAGACAGATAGATAGACAGATAGACAGATAAAATTGGTAGAATTTATGTAGGACATAAAGCATGGCATTGAGTTTAAAAGATGAGTATTGGTCTCTCCTAAAATGACGAGACAGTTTAAATAGACATTTAATATAATATAGACAAAATTTTGCATAAAGAAAAAAAACCCAACAAAACACAGAATGAGAACTAGATCTACAGAATGGGAAATAAGTTTACTGAAAAGAGCTGTGGGAGTCAGAGGTCAATGGATATTTAAGTGAAGCCAAGTTGGAAAGGCATGGAGTTTGCCTGTGTGATCAGTGCTGCTGGAATCAAGCTATATTGCTCCACCCAGATCTGGGGTTCACTTGTAAAACTGAAGAAGGTACAAGACAGAGCCACAAATATTGTCTAGATACTGCACAAAAATGACTTGCTATGCAATACTTCAGAAGTTGCACCTGTTTAGCATGGCAGAAGTAAGATTGAAAGGTGACCTGAATGAAGTATGTCAGCAGTGCCATTGGATATTGGCTTATTTTCATTAGACCTAAGTCATAAGAAAAACCAGTGACAGGAAACTGAAGGAAGATAGATGCAAACAAGAACTTGGCCACCTTTCACAATATTTTACTTTTATTTTCAACAATGCAAATTATGAGCCACTGGAGCGAAGCCACCAATGAAAACAATGAGTACACCAGGGTAAGTACTAGCCAAACCCGTCTGTTGTCTGTGGCAGGAAGGTAAAAAAGCAAAAGATATGGTTTAATTAGGCAATGGCTTCATTAGCTGGGATCTGTATCAGCAAAAAATCACACAGTGGAGCTCATGAGCCTATTTTGAGTTGTTTCTGCTTCTCAAAGCCTCTCTTTGTGTTTGATCGTCACGGCAGTGTGGATGCCAGACTGAACTTCAGCCAGAATGAGGAGGAAGCTGGAAGAAGGAGTGCTGTTTTCTCTCTGCTCTGAGTGGTAAATTTCCCTGAATCTTGTTTCATAGGATGCAGAAATAGTTCCATGAAGTTTAGGATAACCTTCATGGGAGGTACTAGCAATTAATTTGGTCAACTTGTCCCTGCCTGCAGTTAGTTGCCAAAGAGATAAGTTTACCATTTTTAGTGAAAAGCTGAGGCATTTTCACTCTCTTGTCTATATAAGTGAGATATAATGACTTGTCATATGCTGGAGATCAGATTAGATGATCTGAGGATTCCTTCTGGCCTCAGGTTTTATGAGTCCTTCACAATCCACTTTGTGTGCTGCCTCATTGGTCCTGTGAATCACATGCTACTGCTCCCATTCCCTGGTTTTTATGACTGTGACCTTTATAAAGAGGAGTTCTTGAATAATTTAATGGAAAGGGGGAAAAGTGTGAAAGCAATCTAAAGAAAGGTAAATGAGCAAGAGATAAAAAAGCCTCAGAAATGTTAGGACATTTTAAACCTATTTACAGAGCATGATAGTCTGCCTGCATATAGAGGCACCAGATTTTAAACATGTTTTCTTTCCTTAAGGAAAGGTATCAGTGGAATGGTGTCAAATCACTCATAATGCAGTGTCTTTTAGGACATTTTTACTCTAGCTTTAATACTCTAGTTTCCTTAAATTCCAGGCCCCCGTATATGATTTCGCACAGCTCTAGGAATTCTTAAATTATGTTTAGTAGTTAATACCTTTGACTAAACAGTGCCTTCTGAGCTTTTTCTTTTATATGAAATGATAGTATGTTCTCAGAATACTTCCTAGATATCCCTGGTTGTTCTGAAAATAATTTGCTACAGCTCTTTAAAGGGTGTGTCGCTTTTCCCTAGGTACAATAAATTAACTCTGATGGTGTGTGTGGTGGCAAGAGTTTCTGTTCCATATGTTTGCTCTTTCCAGGGAGTTTACCCTGAATGGGAATGTTACTGAAGAAATCCCTGTGCATGTCCATACGGCAACTAAGTTGTTATGTATTGCTTATGTTACTGTGCAAATGGAGAGGCCTCCTCTTGTGCTTGTCGTGGCTGTGGAAATGCCATCCATGAGATAGCCTTCAACTTGACTGGTTTTATGCTTTTTAAAATCTGTTTAATTTTTTTTTCTTCATTAAGCAATGTTAGCATTGGAAAAGTTCCATTTTGTGATAGATACCTTTATTTTATTTTCTACAGTTATCACAGCATTCTTTCACCTTTTTACTGCTCTGACTGGAGCATTTTGAATCAATGCTATCTCTGAGTAGCTACACTATCTGATGAGTTTTCAATTTTTTCTGAGAGTGGAGATGACTTATTTCTATGATGAAACCTTGTGTATCTTAATGAATCTCAAAATCAGTTTCTTTCCCAGATGAATATACTAATTACATTGTTTTATTTTCTACATTTTGGTCAATTATAGCCATACAATTTTCTTTTGTGAATACGGCATCTCAAGGACTGCGAAAAAATGAAGTGGCAGCTTCTCCAAGGAATTGTGTCATAGTGCAAATGCCTCTATGGCAATAAGTCAAAAGGGATGTAAACACAAATCTTCATAAAAAAATAAGTGCTCAAGTCTGATTTCAGTGACACACAGAAAGTCTGTGTGTTTGGAAAGTCTGTGTTATTATTGCTTTGATTTTTGCCATTAGCAAAATAACAGATCAAGAATAATTTCTCCTTGTCTGAATAAAAGAGTACATAAAAAATAATCCCTGATAGATACTCATTGGCTTTCTGATCTATAGACAGCAAAGGTGATTAAATCTTTACAATATGTTTTGTTGGTTTTGGTTATAATGTAATAATAATTCCATAAGATGACATTTATTTAGATAAAAAAGTGGACTTTTGAGGAGGCTACAATTGTTTCCTTTTTATATATCTACAGTGCAAAGCTGTGAAATGTGTAAATACAGTTAAACATCTTAAATGCAAACATTATACCCTTGTAGCTACACTATGGAAGAGAAAAGGCACACTTTTAATGAAGTTTGGCTTCACAGTAGTGCAAATATCTTTATAAAAATATTTATAAGAAGCATGAATGCATTTTCATGACACATGAGCTTTACATTGACTCAAGATGCAAGTTTGGCAAGATACACTACAACCATTGTGGCATCCAGTGTTAACTGTGTTAGCAAATACTTAACTTGCAGTGAAGGTAAAGTGGGTTAGATGCTGAATCAATATTTGTGCTTCTGCTGTTGTTGCAAACCTTCTGGTAATTATTTAATTTCTAAATACATGCAATTTCTGTCACACCAAGATTAGAAATCAAATGAAATAGAAGGCTGGGAAACCAACTGTATTAAAAAAAACCAAAAACTTTTAATGAGATTTTAAAAAAGTAGTGTGATTAAAATTCAATATGTAAAACTTGACCAAAATGACAGATTTTCTTAATCAATGTGAGACAGATAATTGGCTCTATCCAGGTTATTCTACTATATAACAAAGAATGTCTTCATCAAAAGATAATAATCACAAAGAAATTGAGTTGAACATTCACCTTCTCCCCTATTACACAGAAAATAAGAGTCTAGATAAGGAGCCTATAAAAGGAAGAGTTAAAACAAGTAAGGGGTAATAAAAAGTAAAAAAAAAGGAAAAAAATCAGTTCCACAAGACCAATTAACAACTTTCTAATTTTTTTTATCATTTGGTAACAAATTAATTAAGAATGAAATTCTATTAACTTCCTTGTACCACAGAGATGAAAGGTTTATTTTCAAATTAAGCTGTTATTCACTTTTTTAGAAAAGATGGTAAAATCAGGTCTGAGGTCTGCCTTTGAAGAGTAGAGAATACCTATAGGAAAATCGTTGCACTAAGGAATAGATCTGCCATTTTGCCTGTGTTCTCTAACACACTTGTTAAGCATCCCGTCAAACTACATCCTGCTCATCTTTCCATCTGGTGACAAAATGATATCTTTCCCTCTTTCACTTCCACTTTTGCATTACAGCAAACTGCAGTGTGGCTTCAGACACTAGGATGTCAAACTGCAGTATATTAAGCTGGGCTGTGAATGAAGATGAATGCATGTCTCAGCAGAAGGGTCAGGCATAAGAGACAAATTAGAGATTGTTTTTCCTTTTCCTCGCAGCAGAATCTGCCCTCTGTTTTCACAAGGGACCTTAGAGATGGAATTTAGTCACAAAAAAAAATAGAGAAATATGGTAAATCAAGCCCATGGAGTACCATCTCACTTTTCCTCATATTGAGGGTCACTTGTACAGGGTAACTTTAATGAACTCAGTCAGGAAGGCACATTCTGGTCTTTAATATATATGAATACTTACTGTAGACCTAGCTATCCATATGTGACATGGACTGGACATGTTATGAAGGAGATCAGAATAACAGACAAATGGAACTCTTGTGAGTTTTGTAACTCAATATGTTTGAACAAATTGCTATGACATAATAATCTGTACCCTCAGGGCTTGGGGGAGGTGGTGGTGGGAAGAAAATTGAGTATAGATTTTCCTAATTAGTGAAGCATCACATTTTTCACAAAACAATTTAGAAACTTCAGAGTAGATTTTGACACCTATCCTCTTATTTTGCAGTAAGATGGTGAATGCAGAAGACAGTAATTATGTATGTAGATTTCTTTCTGCTTAAAAACATGGTGTTTGTCACTAATGCACCATTGTAACAGAGAACTTTGTACGTGTTTTGAACTGCATTTTTATGGCAAAAAACTTACTTAATGTTTGAAAAAAGGAAATAAAAAGGGATACAAGAGAAAAATTTTGCCTTGCTTTTGTTAGGATGAGAGGTAATTTACATTTGGCTTAAGTCACAAAATTTTACTTTGCTCAATTTAAAGAGTGATTGAAGAACAGACATCTTTGTAAATGATCCCTGAGGTTCCCTCATCTGATGCTGTTTCATCCCTCGGAAGCCTTTGAGAGTGTTTCCAATTGTGATTTGAAGTTGTGCCATCTATTTTACATAACCTTTTTTTTTTTTCTCATTCAGTGCTAGTGATGATGTTTAGGTTTTAGAATCAATTCAAAGCAAATATTTAGGAGAACTTGAGAGACAGCTTATAAATGTCTGACAACAAATATTTAGCTAGTTTTAGTGATCTATGTGTGTTTCTTTCCCTTAGACAGTTCTGCCTTACGGATGCATTTGTACGACCTAATCAATTTCTAAACCTACGTTTAATATTTTAAAAGCTGTGTGAATGTTTTTTACTGTCTCTCTTAAAAGTAGGTCTGCAGATAACCATTACTGCTAAAAGTAAAATGCTATCTCTCAATATATTAAGTAAAATAATCACACAACATGACTGAAATGCAGAATTATTTTCTCTCTTTTTACATTTTGTCCATTTTAGTATGTATTCTAACCTTATGATTTAGTGTAGCAATTTAATAATTTTCCTTTATCTAGTTATTTATATGAAATATGCACTGCACTGGTGATGATGATGAATTGATCAGATTTCTGTATTATCTTAATTGCTTATAAATTGAATCTGTATATGTGAAGTGGGAAGATACATTGTTGTAACCAAGGGAACAAACTCTTTTTTAGGTGTACCCTGACAGCACCAGGAAGGTAAAAGAGGACAATATTTCTGCCACAGAAAAGCATTCAGGCTGATCAGTATAACTTCCATGTGCTGTCCTGTGTTTCTGCATTTGCCTATTGTTTTTTGGGTTAAGTTATAACAACCAGTCTTTAGAGTATTTTGTACATGGAAAGAAAACAAATTATTTCATGGATGCATTAGAAGTACATTGTTACATGATATTCTAGTTTTGAATAAATAACTACTTATATACTAACATGGTATAACGCTTGGTATTTCAATGGCTGTCGGCCAGATATTAAACCACCAAATTTTGGCATCTGGCCTTTATTACAAAAGATTGTGGTTGGATAAAATCTCTGTGTTTTGAGGTACATGGATGTTGCTAAATGCTAAATGCGGATGAGGTAGAAATATTTAGTATGGTTTCAAGATTATTTTGTGTGTCATAACCCAAACTTCTGCATTTTTTATGCTACTGAGCACTGCATTGTTTTATAAAAATGTTGGTGATGATTATCTAGAGAATAAACTAGTGAGTTATTTATAGTACCAAGATATGTGTGGGCTTTTTTGGTTGGTTTGGGTTGGTTTTGTTTGGTTTTTTTTATGTTGAACAATTGAGAAGACAATGAAATGTGGTTTTAATTCACAGATTAGGTGAGCTGGAAGGTTTTCTGGTTTGCTTGGAGTATATACATTGCAATGTACCTATTTGGTGGTGACCAGGCAGAATTTTGGATAGACGGGACAGTTCCTTAGCCAGAGCCTGTAACAGGCTTATAAATCTCTGTACACAGACAGGCCACCAAGCATAGGCAGAGACCCGCATCTTATTCATATATCTCAGAAAGATATACAGTAGAGATGGAAAGCATGAGCTAGCATGAGTAGCTAGAAAAAAGACTTGAAGTTTTAGTGGAGTTTGAGAAGCTATCAAGGTCAATGCACACATGGTTATAACTTAGATCCTCAAACTGTGTAGGGACTATGCAGGAATAAAATGCAGTATAAGAAGATAACCCAGTCTGTGTAGAGTGAAACTGAAACAGAAATTGGAAAAGACAAAAAAAAAGATTTCAAAGTAACTGGTTTTCATTTAAAGCAGAACAGAACAAGAAATGAGTGATGCTGTGCTAGAAAATTAGTTCAATCATTAAAGGTCTAAACCTGGAATATGTCTGATTGGTTATGAACAGAAGAAGAGATTTAAGACATGGACTAAATTAAATATCATGAAGTAACCAAATACAAACCATCCATGATTTGTTTCAGCACTAGTGCTCCTGTTCACCATGTAGTTTAGACAATGAAATTTACAGTGGTGGGGTCTAGGTATTTTTTTTTCCTTTCTCTTTCCCTTTCTCTTTCCCCTCATGTGATTTTCCTTTTGCTTATTATATGTTCTTGACATAAGAGAGATCTCCTGGGCAATTCCATTTTCTACTTGTGGTGACAGAATGGACAAGATGTGCTTGGAAGAACTGGGCTCCACAGAAGAAAAAATATGCAGCTAATTATAAAAATATTGCAAAAAAAAATCAATAATTATAATTTTCACAGCGTATGAGATCAACCAGGACAAGGAACACAGTCAGCTGGTTAATGTCCTCTTCAGTTCATATAACTCCACTGCAGTGGGGCTCTGGATTGGCATCGCGCACCTGCGATCACCTTGAATAGCCACTGGATGTCACTGATGATCCGCACAAAATCAGCTTAACCCTTTAAGCATTATCTTGCAATGCATGGAAGAGTCAGCAAAAAGGTCGCTTACTCCCATGACCTTGGGGACGTGAATTGTCTATCACCAACATCTGCAGTGACAGATAAATATGAAACTCTCAAAAGAAATAGAGATGTGATCAACTGCAAGGCACACCATGAGTTAAGATACCTCAAAGAACTATTTGAATGTGAGATGATGACTACTTATGACTCTTAAAAACGTGCAATCAAGCCTTCCTCTGTGTTCCAATACATAACCACCCCGGTGGGAGGACATCTCTTTTAGTATTGGACTGTGCTCTTTTCACAGTCCATGCAAGCTGACTGGAAATCTGGTTTTCTTATTTAAATGTTTCAACAACTCTGGAATCTTTCTGGAAGGACTACAGGAATTCCTTCCCTTATCTGGAGATTCTAAATTACCTTAGCTGTTTGATGAGAAATAAATCATTTTCCAGCATGTTCCTGCTCTCTGAAAGATAAAATTCCCAATGGCAATCCATAGGAGAGAAGTAGATAGTTACCTGCCATAGCAAGAAAAGTAGAGGAATGAGAACATCAAACACAAAGCATTTATATTCACCAACATGTTTTTCTTATAATTGGCAAATTCATGATAGTGATGAACTAGTTCTTTCTGTACTTTACTACTGAGTATATTAAGTGAAGAGCAGTGGGAAGTGTACTTGTCTATTATAGAAACGAGGTTCAAAAGAAGATTTTTCAATGTTTTGGTGCCATTGCATTCTATCTGGATTTAAATGGCTTTTTTTTATCCTCATGACAGAAGATTTATTTTTTTTCAAGCAGAAGCTATCATCTTGAGAAATCCATGTATCAATTAACAAGCTTTTTTCCTCTAACATTTCAACTTAATACTTTTCTTGCTGCTTGGTGCCAATGTAGCCTTTTGTTTGAGGATGGTATAGAGATAGTGATCAGAGCTTTTAACGACTCATTTACAGATAGGATAAGACACAGCACAATGGGGTCTTTTCACTGGTACACTTTTAGATAGCTCATTAGCTATGTACTGTGAAGCCAATGGAATCTTTAAAGAAAAGTGTAGTATATTCTCCAGTTAAAAGTCTATTTTGTTGCCCTGCTGAAACTGAAAAATCATGTAAAATATTGCAAGATGATAGCAATTGTCTCTAGAAGAAAATCAGAAGCAAACGGATAATGATCTAGGAATCAGAATCTTGGCTGGGAGGTGAATAAAAATGTTTTTGTTTTAAGTCTTCCTTTTTTTCATACTGTATTTCTCAATCAGCTTCATAATCCTATCTCTGACTTTAGACAACATCTATGGAATAAGAAAAGCCAGCTTCCAACCTTGCTCCAGTACAGAGCGTAACAAGGAGCCCATGAGGCATGTTTCAGTCCGCATTGAAGTAAAGTATTCTGGCCTCCATGGAGAAAAATTATTCTTCAAAATATATGATTCCACAATATTAGCATTGTTTAACAAAATAAATTGCTGCTACTGATTATAAAATTACCTTGCCTTAAAAAACAAAAAAACAAAACCCCAAAAACATCAGGATTCTTTCCAGCAGGTTCTCTCCCTGCAGTGCATTCTGCCAGATAACTACACGCAATACAACAAGAAGTGAAACCTCCATTTATCTTGAGATGAATAATTGAATTATCTGCTCATGAGTGTAATAGTGTAGATTCATCTGTTTTGAGAGGATTTCTTTTGTCGGGTCTTGTATCTAAATACCACTTTTCTATCTATTGCTATAAAACCTGATGTAGTATGAGTGGGACTCGACTATGATGGGAGATACTCTTGCTTTAACAAGTCCCCTGTATTTGATTTAGTTGTTTCAGCTGGCTTATTCATTTCTCTTCAGAGGAGAAAGAAGGGCTTTCCTGGAGGAGATTCAGAAATTCATATTGCCATGTCCCTCTACAAAGAACTGCAGCACAGTAAGTGTGTTAAAAGGGTAAATGGGATAGTCCTGGTGTTCACAATGTAAGTTTAACACTGGGTTTTGTTTTGGTGAGATTTTGCTCACACCTGCTCTAGCTTTTGGTCCTGCTGACTGAGTGTCCATTAATAACTGAAACACACAAAGTTTATTTTCTTTGGTACATCCCACAGCTTGATTTCCTTTAACTGGAATTGAGTTCATGTGCTCAGAGGCAGCTCCACGAAGTTGCACATGTGTTGATGTGCTCATAAACTGAACTAAAAAGTTAATGGGGACCCACTGTAAGGATTCAATAAACCCTTAAATATATTGTCCAGTTAGTGTGGTGAATTTATAGGCCTTATTATCTCTATTTTAATTTATTAAAGATAAATATTGCTACGTATATTTAGAATACAGTAAAAAAGATATATTCTGTTATATATGCTTTCTTTTTTATTTGGTTGGTTGGTTGCTTTGTTTGTTTGTTTTTTAAATTCAGGAGCTAGATCCACAGGTAAAGGAGTTAGGTTCTCATTTACATCCTGACACTGACTAATTTAATGATGACAGGTAGGAAATTTAGAAGAGCAGACAGTGGATATGAAAATTTTGTTTTGTCTTCTGGGAAGCACTCCAAGAAGGCAAATCCTTTTCCCCTGTAACCTGCTTTGTAGGCTTTGATGTTGCAAGATACAGTCAAACCCATGACATTATACTGAAAAGCAAATAGGATTTTGAAAAACTGTAAAAGAGATTCCTGTACATGCTTAAAGAAAACAAAAGCAAGTAAAAGCCCACCTTCACTTCTGAAAGGAAACAGAAATTTTTCATATTTTTTTCCCAGGGAAAATATTTGTAGATTAACTGCCAATGTGTGTGTGTCAAGAGATTACTACACATATGTGAAAAAGAACATGAGTAGAGAGAATGAAACTACAGAAACAGAATGAGCACTTACAAACTGTGGTGACAGATTTATTAAACTGAGACCAGAGAAAGAAAAATGATTAAATTTAAAAACATCTGTGCTATTGGTGATTCTTTTCAGAGGCTATTTAGTACAGAATGAGCAATATACAAAACCAGAAAACATAAATGCAGCAGGAAGTATAATTTGGGACTTTCCTTGTCAGAGAGGCCTTTATGCAGACAGTGGCACTTTGTGCTCATACACCACTAGCCTGTTTCAAGCTACCAGAGAATATTCATGTATTCTTCCAGACGGAATCAAAATTATTTGAAAGTGTCTCCTTCACACCAGTATAGCCTACGCAGTGGTGAGGTGAGGGCTGAGTCTTAGACCATGGAAGGGTCTGAATTTAGTAGTCCCTGACTTCACACACTAGCCACTGAGCTATCATATGCCAGGGAAGGATGTTGCAGTCACCACCTTGATAGAAGAAAGAATCACTTTTTCTAGGTTTTGGTGCTAGTCTCCATGAGAAGATGAAAGGCTGTCTAGCAAGTGCTTGTAATAAAGAAAGGAAGCCCCAGAGATGAGCTGGGTTTAAGACGTGCCCTTTTATATAAGTTCCTTTCTTTTCAGCTGAGATGTCTCTACAAACCTGTGCCAGTGGTTGTAGACATAATTTTGAGGTACCTAGCTCCCTCCCTGCAGTGTTTGGGGAGCAGAGTAGTGAGCTCTATTACTGGTGGTCAGCTATCTTACCTGCTGTACAGGTTCACTCTATTACATTAAATGTAGAAAAAAAGGTCTAAACTATAGTTTATTTGGAAAAAATAATGCATTCTTCTGTCAGTTCAGCTTTTTGATTATATTCATGCTTGTTGCTTGTTGTTCAAAATGCGGCTTTTTAAAGAATACTTAATTTTGCATGGTGTTTGAGTCTAACATATTAAGCGGCAAGAGATCATAATTTGTAAAAGCTATCTGCTGTGATTTTAGTAGTATAATCTCTAGTGACTTCACCTGTTGAAGAATTAGCAGAACACTGAGGCCCTTTAAAAATCTCACCCTGAGGGTGAAGCAAGACTCTGCAGTCTTTAATACTGAACAGTGGATTGTGTTGGATTGTCCAGCATCAGAAATGTGAACCAGCTCAAAAGTGAACTTAGAATGGTTTTGACAGATTACTCAAAGGACGTGAAACACAGTGTTTGCCATTTTTATGCCTTTATGTCAGGTTTATTGTTTCTGTGGGAAGGCAGAAATCTTGTGATCCAGCAAAAGGCCTGCCAGTATGTACCCAAGTGTTTTGGACCACTCTGAGATGACAAAATGAGTTTATACTCACATAGCTGACAGAGTGAGGGAGCAGCAATTTCTGTCATGTGACTGCAGCATTTTTTATCTAGTATTAGCTACCTGAGAGATGAATTGGCTACATCATTCAATTGCTGAGTCTCTCAGGCTCTGCCAACATGATGTTTGTGAGGCAGATACAGGCTTTGACTGTGTGAGCTCTGTGTGGATTAAATGGGTGCCAGCGGTAACCTTGCAATTGTACGGATTCTGCTGGCCTGGTGTTGGTTGTGAACTATCAGATCCTGTTAGGAATTTATGTTGGTTTAGGCTCAGGCCCATGTGAACAGGCTGCATGGTGTCTGGCCAGATTTTAATATTGCAGAGTGAGCTTTGGTTGGAGGGGAAAAAAAAAAGAAAGGGTAAGCTTGCATGTCATGTAAAATACTGCCCAGACACACATTTAGACAAAATCCAAAATGTACTCAAAAATATCTTTTTGTGAGTCATCTGTCTGAGAGAAGGGCAAAACCCTAGAGCCCCAGACCTCTGCCCTGTGTAAGTTTTGAGCATTATCATCTGTTTGCACTAGAGATAAAATATATATATGTGCCAAAGCCTACTAGGGTGATCAAAAACTACTTTGTCTATCTATTTGCACGTGACATTTTGCACTTGCGCACAAAGGAAAACAAGACTGAGTTCTCTTTGAAAGAGTAACTCTTTGTGGTTGCAAACCAGGGCTAAAATGAGTGCTAACGCGAGTGTAAATCAATAGCCCTCGTATGTTAACTTATGAATGCAACAAAGGTGGCTTTCCTTGGTTTACAGTCAGAACCCCAGGTATCTCTGTTGTAGGCTACTGTATTTCCTGATTATTCTGACTCTGTTCACAGCTCCACTGTATGTACCCCTGACAGAGATCAACCTCCTGGTGACAGTGGTTCCCTCCTGCGCAGTCCAAAAGCGAGTGCTTTATGGATGAGAAACTAAGACTGGAATATTGAAAAGAATGGTAGAATCAGAATTTCTCCTTCAAACGATACTTACTGGTTTGTTTAATCTGGAGTTTTTAAAGCTTTTTGAGGATGTTGGACTATCCTGTTCTTACTGAAAGTCATGTGCCTTAGGGAGTCTTTGGAAGTCTTAGCTGTAGCAAATATATCACTCTATATTTGTACTTCAGTACAATAAAACTGTGCATGTAACTGGACTGTGAGGTACTTTAAGTATCTCCTTCTCCTGTGTTATTAATTACATCCAGTTATTGTCTCACATTCTCAAATTTAGGACAATGTTTTCCAATGAGTGTTTCTAGTAAAGACATAATTTCCTTGATCAAAAATAATCTTGCCAAGGAAAGATACATAGATCTTCTGAGTAAAGCATATCTCTACTTCTAGATTTCTTTCATCAGGTATTGCCAGTTGTAAACTGAAGTAAAGCCTCCTGCTAGCTGGCATGTGAGGCTAAGCCTTACACTTTTCCTAAATGATAACTAATACACACCTCTGAAGCCACGTGCAGCCTCACTGACTTTAGTGTGAGGCTCTTCAGTTTGGAGAATTGACATGTAGAACCCATTGACTGTACAAGTGGGGTCTGCTGAGTGCTCTGTTGTCCCCTGAAAGAGCAAGCAAGTGTAGATTTGCTAGGCTGTGGTGCCTAATTTATCCATATAATTAAACTCATTAGGCTGAACTCTGTGAATATCCTCCATATCTCTTCATGTATTTTTAACTATGCCTAATCTGTAACTATCCTGATCATAATTAAGATTTCTGAAATTCTAAAAGGAATAATGAAGAATGAATAACATCTCTGTTTATCAGCCATAACATACCTTCTTTTTCAAAACAAGTTTGTCACAATCATGGAAAGCAGCACCTTAGAGGTAAAGTCATTCCCTGCCATCCAGTAGATCTCTCTCCATGTTCTATCTCACCTCAAGCTATCTTTTTATCTTCAACAGCTTAGAAAACAAGTGTATCTCGGCACAGGGGGTTTTGGTGTTACTCTTTGGAAGTTTTCTGCATCCTTCTGTGTGTGGTACACAGCTGTAAGGAACCCTTGATGAGGACATGCAGGTGAAAGACCAACAGTGTTACAGAATCCATCTAAATTTCACAACAGCACTGGGAGGGAGCGTTCAAAAGCCCAGGCATTTTAGGATGTAGTTACAGACACTATATGATCAAACTTAATGAAATACTACAGAGAGATCCTCTAAAGTCTCTCTTGGTGAGGGAATGTAACTATAGGAGCCATTAAGCCTGGGACACCTGTTCGCCAAGATTTGAGGTCCTTCTTTTCCTAAATGAAAGTTTCTAACAGTTTTTGACAAGATTTAGACAAATTTTCAAGAATATTTGAATTCTAGTATTTTTAAAATAAAATATTCTGGGGAGAATTCCATAAAATGTTAGTGAAGAAAAAGGAGGTGAAATATTGAGGATGACACAAAACTAATTTTTTCTACATTTATTTTTCTTGTTAAGCAAACAAAAATGACTTCATTTTTTTCTGAAAATTTTAATTTTTCCTTACAGAAATAATGTGCTTACATGACCAGAAAAACGAAAATTAGTTATTCTCAGAATTACAATCTTAGTACTCCCATTTAATTTGAGGAAATTGCCATTACCAAGATCATTTTCACAGCATGAGTAATTTGCTTATTATGCCTTTATCATTAATAAGCACAGATGGACAATAAACTGGTCCGTAATGTGTCCCCATTCATCACAGTTTTGAACCGAAATGGCTGCAGACTAGGCAGGCTAATCTGGCCCACCTGAGCAGCCCATTGCATAAGCAAGAGCTGGAAGAACTCCATCTGATCTTACTTCTTGTGCTTTCTGTAATGGTAAGTGATGAATTGTGAATCCATACTGTATGTCAGTGGTAAAACCGATTTTGGAAGTTTTACCGTTTTGCAGTCCTGAGCAGTGTTGGATCTTTCATGCTGTGCAGTTGCCAGGAAGACTCCAAGCATCACCATATCTCTAATAAGAAGAGAATATTACCTTGGAAATACAATGGGAAAATTCACGAATCTTTTTCTGCCTTTCTCAAGAAAAATTTTTACTTCTAGTCAGTTACTATTTTGGGTGATCTTATCTGTAGACAGGCAGTGCTGGCATGCCTCTCTAACTGTATAAATAATTCCAGTAATTATAAAAGACTGAGAAACTAGATAGCTCTTAAACATTCTACTGGATTAACCCCTATATGCTATTCCAAATTTTCTGCTAACTTTTATATAAGTTTCTTTTTTACCTGGTAACTTTTACACTTAATATTTATGCATTTTATACCTCCTACTCTCCTTCTTTAGTATTACTCTAACAATTAAAATTGTAGAAATTACTCACTTTTTGATGAATTTTGTTTCGTGAAAACTCTTGCTCCCTTCTTATTTTGCAATTTCTTCACTACTACTCTTGATTTATATCAAGACAAAGTAACTTGGCTTCTCTTGTCTCTCTTATGTTTATAAAATACCATGGGTAAAATGTTCTGAAGGGAAACCTTAGCTTTATATATGATTTAAAAATAAATAAGCTCAATTCAGAACTCATGGAAGGTGCAGGAAAGGTGCCAAGCTGACTGCCCTTCAGACTCCAGCCCTGTCTATATTTACAGGATAAAAACAGTAGTGGAGAGCGCCCCCCTCTAATTCCTTAAAAACAGTGTTTTGTCCTACTCTCAGGGTAACTTTCCCCACATTTATTAAATCTTTGTTATCTCAGGTAGGGTTTGTAACAGAGCTGTTGTTGCTGGTGGTGTTATTTAATGTGGAAACTTGTGTATCAGCAACTTGACTGAGACCACCGACTTCTTGGCATAGTACCCCTATACTTTTATTAATTTGTTGAGTTATGCTTTCCTCAAGAGTTAATAGTTTAATGTGCAGGTCTTGTATTAGCTTCAACTCCAGGAATACTGTGCTCCAAATAACAGGCTGGAATTATTATGGCAAAATACCACAGGCTGGGTAAAACACTAAGGCAGGAAATACTATCATGGAACAGCATTTCACTGCTGAAACAAAAGCTCTCCGCGTTTGTCACACTCAGTAAAGGAGTTGATATCCACACTTACCTTAAATTTTCAGGAATATACCCACATCTTTTGTAATCACAACAGAATAATAATGTAATAAATCAGTTTTATGAGTCCTGTCTCTATTAAATCATGTGAATAGTAATTAAATTGTGCAATGAAGGAGACACTGAATTCAATTTCAGCAAAAATCGTCTTCCTGTCCTCTTTCGGGAAAAATATTAAGTTTAGAGGTGGGAAGTAAATGGAGTGAGATAAAAAGGAAGGGTGTTCCTCACACTGTTTTCAGCTGTGTTTTTCACTATTTGGCATAGAAGGATATTTACAGTGCTGAAAGGAGAATATGCATGGGTAAATGAAAAGCAGTTTTTATAATCTAGAACCTGAAAAAAATAGAAATCTAAGCTTTGGTAATTATCTGTAGGGTAGTAACAGCCGTGACAGGTGCTTATCATAGATATCCTTGTGGGTCAACACTAGCTGCTGACATTTAAAAGAAGGCACTTGCATTCCATTCAGCTTCTCTCTCCATCCTTATTAAACACATTTCTTCCATCTTAGCCCCAAGCCTCCTAGAGAGGTGTGCAAGTCACATAAAAGCACTGCCAAAAAGCCACTAATTGGTGCCCCAACTGGCACTCTCAGAAGACAGGCCAAGGAACGAGACTATAATACTTTCCAGGTCAGTTCAAAGGCATTTTGGGGCAAATATTGAAAACTCACAAAACTCCTGCCGGTGTTTACATCTTTTCCAGCACAGCCAGACCAATGCTTTTAATAAGTGCCAATTATTACCTTCTAAATAATAGCTTTAACAAAGAACACCAAGTTTCTTTACCATTTGAGCTTTATTTCTCACTGGAATTAGATTCTTTTGTGCATATTTACATGTGCATATCTATCTGCTGCTCTGTCTTGTGTGCAGGTCAAGTAGACCTTTATAGCAATAGAAATAAGTTTAACTAAAATTAGTGTTTGTCAGCAAACCTAGCCTATGTGGGCACTGATCCAGCTACTTGTGAAAGTTTGAAAAGGTGAAATCTTAATTCTTCAGAGCTGATATTTTGGTTCCAAGAGCAACTACTTTTTTACAAACAGATATTTTGAATAACTGTTGTCTAAGTGCTTTTGTTCCATTTGATGGGTATGTGTTCTTTATTATTGTATTGCTACTTCTTCACCTATACCTACATGATTAGTTAAGTTCAGCACAAGGACACTGAGCAGAAGTCTGACCTGTTATTCAGCTGGAAGAAGGGATTTCCTTTAGTCTGGAGACAACAAAAATAGTTCTCTTGACCTCTTACCAGAGGTCTATATGTCAGTTGCATTTGCTTCTGAAATGAGTTTTACTCATTTTTCAGACTGACTTCTGACCTTCACTGTGGTCTGTGTAAACAACAGAGAATAACTGTTTACACAGAAAAATTTTAATACCTTATCCTTCAGTTTCATTAAAATGACTTCAAAAAAGCCAAAAGTCTCAAGTGTTTTTTTACTGTAGCTCTATCACAAAAACTATATATTCCTGATTGTTTTTGCATCTGTGTTTGTGTGTGTGGTTCTTTAACCCCTCCCTGTGCTTTTGGGATTTTTTCGGTATTAGAATTTTTTGACACTGAATGATCCTGCTGAATTAGTGCATTGATCCTGGCTGAAACTGAATTTATTTTCCCCGTTGCAACCCTCACAGTGTTATGCTTTGCTTGGAAAGTATTGAAACCATTGTTTGTGCCGCAGGGTGAGGAATCCATTCATTGTTCATTGTCTTGGAGTCTCCTGTGAGCATTTTTGCATGTGAATAATTCTCTCTTTTTTTGCATACTTTTACTAGTGCTTGGGATCCCAAATTTCTTAGATATTTTCACCAGCATACTGAAATTGAATTGAACAGCTGTATAGAGGTTTATCCAAAAATTTGTTGCGACAGACACAAGCTCTAAGGCTCTCTTTCCTTGCAGGCAGTCACTTGGTGGGAATACATACACAGGCCTGAATTCACTCTTTTTGAAGTGTGTGATTGTGAAGCTGCCTGGCTTGAGTTAAAAATGCTAAAGTAACTGAGTGTTCATGAAAGACCGGTGTGAAGCACTGTTTGGATGAATTTCTGCAGACCCTAAAACATTGACATTTATGAAGGGGAGATGCAGAAGTACATTTGAGACCAACATCAGAATACTCTTTCTTCTAATACGGAGGTTCCACATGAAAGGGTTGTTACCTCAGCTAGCTCATGCTAGAAGATAAAACTAATGCAAGCTCAGCTGCAGAGATGAAACTCCCAATTGGTAGTGAGTCATGAGCTCAGGATGTGAAATAAAGGGAAGATTACATTAGTTAGAACACCAGAAACCTCATGCTGTAACAAAAAAGAAAACCTGATTTTACTTTACCTACAAACGTAATTGGGCTTCACTGTAGAACAGGATCTGAAGTGACAACTTTATCTCCGTATCTTCCTCTGTTTTTTTTTTTTCAGGACTGGAGTGGGGAGAATGCACCGATCACATTGTTGCATTTTGAGTGGAGATTGTACTGCAAATGTGGGACCAAAGAGTTACAGCTCTCCTCTCAGGTATTTTGAGAAAGGTATCAGTAGATATTTCTGCTAAAAGAGTGTTGAACTTACCATAATTTTAGCACAAAACAGAATAGTACAATTGTGTGATTGTGGAGGTTTTGTTACAGTTTAAACAGAGCTAATTTTGACTAGAACTGGATAATTCCACTTTTTTTCCTATTTAAATCCACTGAAGAAAACCCATTTTATCAGGTATTTTGCTGAGACAGGCAATTTATTGTTTGTCACCTGAAACCTATGTATGAGTGTTCTTAAGGAAACTGTGTTTATCAGAAATGTTGCTGTGCGTGATGAATTCCAAAATTACTTTGATCACCTTTAAGATAACAGCCAAAAAAGAATGAGACAAAAAGTTAACAACAACAAGTCCTCTAAAATGAAGAGTAGTGGAAGTCACTGGTATCTTCCAAGAGCTCTGTAGTAATATAATTTTTGAAGGCCTTATGTCAGTGTCTACCATGAAACTACAACTGTTGTGAAGTAGACTGTGTTATTACCTCAAAAAGGTTCTATAAATAAATCTATTACATAAAAGTACAGAATGGATGCAAATTTTATCTCTTTAGTGTAGCTTCCTCTGCTGTTTGTGAAATTACAAGCCTTTTAGGTACAACTTAAACCTGAAATGACTTTCCTGGAAAAGTTAAAAAAGAAAGGGGAATTTTTAAAGTTTGAAGTCATTGCTAATTTATTTTTGCTGGAAATCTTTTTTGGTGTCTTTTTGTTTTACAGATGGGAACCACTTGTAAGATGTTTTAGCAGAAAGAGGCAATTTGAGGTTTAAGCTTTTAGTTTATTGTTTTGAGTTCTACTTAAGGATTTTTTTTCCCAGCCGAAGAGAAAAAAGGCTTATTCTTGCCATAATGAAAGCAGTATAGCTATTCAAATTTTCTCTCTTAAGTATGCTTGTCATTAGTGCACTGTTAAGGACCCATTTTCATTCCAATAGGGGTAAGGAATGAGAATGAATCTTCTTTTCTCCCAGTACAGGGTGAACCTCCATCACCTCTGGTTCCAGATTTCCAGCTTTTCACTTAAAACATATTACCAAGGGAGAAAGAGAACAGAATGGATTGTTAACCATGGTAATTATGGGACTCATTCATTCCTGATTACTTCAGTTCTGGCTCTCATTTATCCCAAGTGTTGGGCACAGTTTTCCTCATCACTTGTCTTTCAGGAGTTGATATAAAATATGTCTCAATTTCTGCTTTGTTGTATGGGCTACCCTGCTGCTCCTTTCTGGTTTAGCACTTACTTGGAACATGCCAATTTCCACCTCCTGTTTAGGGTGAGTGACAAAAGAGAAGTGCTTTATTTACTCAACATCTTTGTTATTCTCCTGCTTCAAACCTTCTAATTCCTCATTCATTGAAAAGAAACAATGCATTTGACAAGTCACACAATACAAATAAGAAACAGTGAATGATGAACGGCAAATAGAGGTAGCACTTTATTGTCATTTACCTTAAGGCCTCTTTTCACCACTGTGGCATTACAAAAGGATCTCAAAGTCACAGAAAGCACCTGTTTTGAGGCTCCTTTCAGGTGACAGATGGGTAGAAGGGAATTCATTATAAATAAGTGTAAACAAACAAATAACCTCAGAAGAAAAATAATTCAATCCATTTACAAATAAGTATGAATAGTATCTGAGCAACTTGAGCTCACTTTTGGAAAACAGATTAAACAATTGTATTACATGTCACATTTGTCACTAGTAATTTCTCCCACACAAAATGATCTAATTTATGACAAAGTTTGAAGGTAAAAATGATGAGACTTATTGTGAAGTGAATAAGCTGCATATCATTTGGAGACAGCACTCTTATAATTACTATAGACACTGATATCTGTGAAGTGATTTGATGGGAACTGTATACATAGAAAAAGAGACAATCTAGTACTCTTTATACTGGTTCTGAGGTCAAAGCCTGTGATGTACCAAGTTTCTATTTAGTCAGAGACAGTGCAGTTGCAGGCCTAAGGAAATCATTGGGGATGTCGTAAAGACCTAGGGTCAGTAACTGAGTTGGTTGTTTCCTTAATCTGGGATCAGTGAAACTGAATCCCAAGAAAGACCTTTCAGCTGAAGACTGCCATAGCATGGCAGACTGTACTCTCAACCTCCCATCTTTGAAAATGCA
The DNA here is from genome assembly GCA_013397115.1 of Edolisoma coerulescens. NCBI lineage: Eukaryota > Metazoa > Chordata > Aves > Passeriformes > Campephagidae > Edolisoma > Edolisoma coerulescens. Next base: position 1,873,169 of record VWZW01005505.1, on the reverse strand, counting down.
AAATCACTGTCAACTGAGCTGCTTCTAAGGTGATGGGAGAGCAGTGCCTGTTCCCAATCTTCAAAACTGAATCATTCTCATTTCCTAGAATTTTCTTATAAAATGTAGGCAATGCATGTGATAGTTTGGTTGTTTCATGTGCTCTGGGTAACACACACCACAATCCTTCTCTCTGCTCCCCTTCCCAATTGCTTTGCAATTCCAGCCTGTTTGATGGAAAACCCAGCAAACATGTAAAAAAGATCCTGTTGTTCTGAATCAAGGGCCACTTACACACCAACTTGTTCAAAACACACATTTCCTTCATTCATTAACTCTTTGCATAAGGCAGTAGCCACTAAGTGTCGTAAAGGACTTCTTCAACCTTAGTACATTTCCATTAGGCACTAATAAAATTAATGGGAAAGGAGTGAGAACCCTACATTTGTCCTGTCAGGACAGGGCTACCCAGCTGTTAGCTCTGCTCAACAGAGGGGAAGGAGGAGGGAAAAATGGAGGTGAGTGCAGGAACAGCACGTCTCATCACCCAGAACAACTGTCTGGCCACCTGGCTGACACAGGCAAAAATGCCCATGGCAAATGAAATCTCTTTGTGGTTTCCATCACGATGCAACAAAGAGTACCTGAGAGAAATATTTCTTGAGATAGAATTGGAAAGACAAAATAAGTGATTCCCTTTTTTAATGTCTTTAATAGAACAGAAATCACAGCTCTGTTATTCCCTAACACAGAGTAAAAACTTTGAATTTATGTTTTGAATTATAAAGATTCAAAACATTTCATCTCATCTATCATATTCCATCCCAGTGACCATGTTAGCAGCTAGCTCAGAGATTGTAAGAAGTGATATATATTAGCACATGAAACATGGTTACAACCGTACAGTTTGAATTCCCCTTCCAAAGTGGACTCTATCTATTAATAACCCAGCTCAGGTTTTTCTCCTAATGATAAATCGATTAATTCTATTGAATGATTATTTATATGTGTGTGTGTGTGAGTATGTGTGTGTGTGTAGTTCACACTTTATGTTTCAAAAAGGATATTTGAAATTTCTATTATAATGCACCTGTCATTATTAGTCCTGGAAAAGATAAAGGGCACCTAGCAAGCCATACCTATTTGTGTGAATGGAACCAGTCTTCACCGGGCAGAGTTCAGCCTAGCACTTAAGCACCAGAGCACAGTCTCACTGTCTCTGGTCTCACTTGAAGAATCTACTGTAAGACTGTGCCAGCAGCACAGTGTGTTCAAAGAGAAAATTATCGCAACGATCCGGTGGTTTTTAATGACTCCCGTAGTAAGAGAGTTGATCCTCAAATAGCAGCTTTTCCTCACACATACCTTAGATATAAATGGAATAATATCTAGCATAAGAATGTAACAACATTATGAGATGTTTCTGATGTTTTAGCTTTGAGTTCACTCTTTGTATTTTCTGGATGAAGTTGTGAAGGAAAATGGTAATAAGAGTTCTGGTTGAGCAGTTTAATTACCTTTTAGATGCGTCCCCTGTAGTGATAACACTCCAGTTTCTTCTGTCATGAGACTTTCTTCTTGACACGAGACTCATCTGGGGACTGAAGGAGGCTGGAGGAGAAGGGGGGAAAGAGGAAAACGAATCCTCCCAAGTAATCCTAAACTGAATAAGAACTGCAGTGCATCTGCTTTCTCTCCCAGTTTGTGTCACAGAAAACTTGCCTTTGTTTCGGTAGTGAAACATGCCAATTCAAATTGGTACTTATCATCTCCCTTGGCAAGTTGAACATCATCAATGGTAATGTTTTTAATTGAAACTGATTCATACCATCCCAGCAGAGTTTCTGTGGAAGTCAGTCTTGCACAAGGGAGTGAGAAGGATGAGCTCAATGAAACAAGGAACGAGCCAATTACAGAGGTCAAACTGAATAATAAATCCATTGTAAACTAAATTCTTCTCAGTTAAAATATTTAATGCTCGGACTCTGTCAGTACAACATATTCTGCTTCTTATATTATATATTCACCTCCTGCTGACCAGTGCCAGGGACATTGCTGTGGTCTTTTTTTCTGACCTGATAAGGCTGCTCTTGTCTTCTTAAAGACTGATCACTAGCAGAGCTTCATTGTTCTAATCCTAAATCAGACATGACTAAATTAGTTCTTCACTACTTTTAAAAAGTTCCCTTTGTTTTGTTTTGTAGTACTGTGAAGCAAAAGCATCAAACTATTGCTTAAAAAAAAAATCAAACAAGACCTGCAGCTGAGGCAAGGACAAATTATTTCAATAGGCAAGGGATTATTTGAGTCTGTATTTCTGTTTTGAAATCTCAGTCCTTTTGCTTTAGATCTTGACAAGCAGCCACACTATGTTCCAAAGGATTTGAACAGTCATACAATTACGCACACAGCCTGCATGTGTGCACACATCATCCCCCCAGTGGTGATTTTCAGTTGGATATTTTATTCTTTGTACTTGTATTTTTTGAGTACGAATTAAAACAAATTCTTATTTTGTGCTTTGTTTTCAAAAGCTTGCCTACAGTTTTTCTTGGCTTTTGTCTTCTCCTTTTATCATTTGAGCAATGGGACATAAAATGAAGAAAAGAGACATCAAGAAATTGATAGAAGGTTTGGAAAGAAAGATCCGTGAGGGGAGAAAAAGGTTAATAAGAGAAGTTGACTGTTCATTCTAAAGAAAAGAAGACTTAAGAAAAGTGTGATAGCTTTCTACAGATATGTGAAGGGACAAGGGAAATTATTCTCATTAGTCACCCAAGACAGAGTAATAAATTTGAGCTGTTGCAAGGAAAATATAGGTTAAATAGTATGAAAATCTTTGAAACTATCAAAACAGATAGACAATGAAACAAACTGCCAAAGGATTTTAGGGAGTCACTGTCTCCAGAGGTATTCAAGGTGAAACAGTTATTCATCTATTGGAGATGATTTTGGACCAGGCAAATTAAAAGAAGTAACATTACACAGGAAGGATGAAATGGATACATGACACAGCAAAAGTCCTTTCAGACTCAACTTATTCTGGGCATGAAAAACACTGTTTGAAAGAATGTTAAACACAATAAGACATGAAGAAGAATGCATATAAAGTGGCAAAAAGAAAAATGGAGAGAAGACTTTTAAAAGGTTATAATGTCTAATAGCACAAGAATTTAAAAGCTTAAGTTTTAGATACTAAAAAAGACAAAAGAAGTAAGTTCGTAGCTGCCATTAAGCCTAACTCTTACCAACAGCTTCAAATACTTCAAAATTACATACCTGGGTGATCTTTCTGCAGTCATCTGTGGAGGAACGTGCAAATACACTGAATGTAATCCAGACCTTGTATAACCTTGCATCTCCTTCTTTTGATATGTGCATCCAAGTTGCTGATGGAGCGTGTAGAGTGTTACTAGATTATTATAGGAGGTATTATAATTATTGTCCAAAACCCAAATGAAATATTTTTTACTCTTCTTCATTTTGAACCATAACTTGTTCTCCATATAGCAATACTAATTTCAGCAGAGCCACTTGAAAATGAAGATATCATGCATTATGAGGAAGAATAGTGCAATCTGGACTCCTATCATGTGTAATAACTATAACTATTTATTAAGCATGAGGATCATTTATGACTTCATATTTCACATTCCACTGAGAGAAAATATTAACATACATTTTCTATACGCTTTGGCTTGATAATGAAATTCCATTCTGAATTCATTATGAATAGCTACATTCATCCCATGAGAAATACCAAAAAAGGACACATTGCTTACACCTGGTAATTTCTTCACTTTCATTTGTGTAAAAACCATCAGTATGGTTGTATTTGGGGACACATGCAGCATTACTGCGGTCTACTTCCATGCTGATCAGGACGAAGAGTGAGAGAGGCGCTGGATTGCTATTACATGGACTTGAGTGTGTGTCAGGTCTGAGCCCTTTGCTGGACCTCGTTCATTGAGAAAAGCAAATGAGTGCTGTGTTGTTGCACAGGACAGAGGATGACTTTCTTCAGGATATGCATTTGCACATTTAAAAGAAGCTCAGATTCCAAGGCTCTTCGACAACTGCATGGTAAAGCTACGTTCAAGTAGCTGGTAATTTCATGCACATTTAAGACCTGAGGAGTTGTTGGGTTTATTTCCTTCTTAAATAATTTTAAAGTAATTTTTTCACTATTTCTTTGGGTTTATGGTAACTTACTCTATGGTTTTCAGTCTGTCACAGCATCTTTCTTTTCTATGACTTTTCTAGTGGACTATTCATAGTCCAGTAGTTATGGTTTTAATGCCACAAAATTAATCTGCCTCCAACCTGGGCTTTACCTAATGGTGTGGTGAACCAATTTAAGCCTTTGTCCAATGTAATTGTTCGCTAAATAGGTTTATATTTATGGACAGGACTAAGGAACAAGCAAACCAAAGTGTAGACCCTAGTTAGCTGCTTAACATCAGTACTTGCATAATATCTCAGACTATGGTATATTAGTTCAGCTATTTTATATATTGCATCAATCCTACCTTCTAACTTTTTCTTTCTTTGACTCACTTCATAGTCTGTTGTGTCTCCTGATTCTTTCAGTCAAGGATCAGGCTAATGTATTCATACCATAAAAATCTTTAAATGCTAATAAACATGGTGAATGTGATGTAATTAACAATTGCATATTGGATGTATGGATATTATTGAAATATTAATGAAGAAAAATCCAACCAAACTATTGTCTATCACTTGTCTTTAGCCAAATACATCCACCTAAATGTAAATTCAGAAATTAAATGGTTCCTCTGGGTAATTATTTATGATTAATCTCTGTTTAGTTAATCAGATATTTTCCATACGTGTGAGGGCAGAAGAAGGTGTCGGTGAACCACAGTTGTTCAAAGTACGATGACAATCTTACACTGTCTTCTGTCTAAACTGTTCTGTGCTAGTATAAATGTGGAATTAAATAACACAAAAATTATTTTTGGTTGCTGTGACTAGGTGCAAAGTATTGCTTTCATTTTGTTGCTTGATTAATCCAAGACTTAAAATTCGAGGAAATGAAATAAAACTAAGGCTTTTCAAGGAGTCTGAAGATTGTGATGTAGAAAGGTAACATACATTTTAAAGAATGTTGTTTGTTATCATTTAGGCATCAGATATTTTCTTTTTTTGTTCTTTCTCTTTGGTCTGTCTTTTGTTCAGTCAGATTTCACAAAATCAAGTTTCAGTGCTATAAAATGGAGATTTTCCTGCAGCAAGGTCATTACTGCTGTATTATTGGTCGATACCCAAAGGAGATAATACATTAATTTTTGACTTTTAGGTTTTCCATATTATTAATAAAGGTAATATATATTTTTTTTTCTAGAAAAGAATAATTGGAATATTTAATGTGCTTTATGCCTTTGGAATTCGATCTTGTAAAAAAATTGCAACCAATTCCCACTTCCCACTAAAATAATGAAAATAAGACTTGAGGAGGGCCCTGTGAGAAGGCCACAGTGGCATACTTTTCAGCCAAGCGTATTTATGACCAAATATGTTTTATATTTATATATGTTCTTTTATATGTTAATCTAATCCTTAATACTTTTGCTCTGGGGCTTCTGTGTACATCCATTACCACAAAAGATTGTGAAAATTCAATTATTTGTGCTGAGTTAACTGAATCCATAGTAAATCCTTTCTTTTCTTTTTCTGTTTATGTAAACTGTTGCTCTAGACTCTAAAAAACAGGCAAGTTTATTTTTCAGATTTAATTTTAAAACTAATTTAATAACTGTTTAATAACTCTAGTTATTTTTTATCTAATCCTGTGTATCTGAAAATATACATAGCAGTCTCCTCAAAGAGTGAAGGTGATACAAAACCCCAAAGACAGGTGTAATGAACCAAGGACCTTCTAGACCTCAATTTACATAGCCAAATCCTTTCCTCTCAACCTTAAATCCTTGAAACACAATTTATTTAATCCCTGCTGTAGTCAAACACACTGAACGTGTGTAACAATACATCAAAATCATTAGCACAAAACCTTAAAATAGTGTATTGAATTTGTATAAAACAGCCAAATCCTTTGAGAACTTAGGTGTCACATCCAGATTTTCTAAGGAAATACTGTTTTAAAAGTTTGTACCAAAAAGGTATTGCTGGTTCTGTTGTCCAAGCTCTATAACTTAATGTGCTTTCAGCAATAATTTTTCAATAATAAGCAGGGGACACTAGAAAAGTCCCAGAGGTGATACTGGAGAATGTTGCTTTTCATGCCTAAGATTCCGGCCATGCTGTGGTTGTAGATGTGAGTTACACTTCTATATTCAAGGTAATGAATACTTTATAGTATATTCAAACTACCCGAGTTGCAGATTACGTTGTAGCTGCAGATCCAGTGCTGCTCAGGGTCTGGGATGGTTTACTGCGCATCTCCAGACCTATTAAAATGCTGTCTTAGCCTTTGGGAGACAATAGGCACACTTCTGGTTTTAACTGGTGAAAGTGAGTTGTGTATGAATGCTTAATCTGCAATGTAGAAATAGCAAAGGTCGTTAGATCAAATGTAGCTGAAAGGTCTGCTGATGGTTTAATTGCCTGAATGAATGGAGTGAAATGAAATGGAATTAAATTCTTCAAGTCCAAATCTTGAGGAAGATTGTCCACTGACAAGCCCATATTCACGTGAATCACTTGGTTATGGAGAGGGATAATACAACATGCCTAGTATGCTGGTCCCTGAAGATAATTTATTCATGTTACAAATTGGAGGCTCCTGCTCTCTTACTGGACCTATGCTCAGAGCTTCTGTCTCTAGGATAGTAATTTTTTTACTATGGTAAAACTTTTCAAAACACTTTACTATCTCTATCAGATAACACTCTAGCACAGAATACTCTAAACCCCAAAGCTCTAGGCTCTTGAGTTGTTTTTCTGTCCGTCATCTTTGAAAATGGATTTGGAAGTCAAATTTCTACTGAGATCCTTTGGTAGGTGTTCTTCTGAGCCCTATCCACTTTGTTCACTTGGAATAATGTGTTTTTAAAGTTACCTCTGAGTTTAACATTTTGGCCAAAAAAGGATCTGAGAGTAGTTACCGTAATTCAGCCCCAGTGAAAGGGGTACCATGTCGTAAATGTCTACACTCCATTATGATTCAGCAACAATGAATCTGCATCTAAACTGGATTGGTGATCCAGGCAATCTAAAGAAATTTTCAGTGGAATTTTGCATGCTGGGAAGGTTTACAGCTTGTTCCTTTACCTATTATCTCCTTGTTACCTTTACCTATTTTTTTTCTGAAAGTTGAGGCTGTTTCATCTTTGCGTTATTCTAATATTATGCTGGCATAAGATCATTTTCTGTAATAGAATTTCTCTGATATAAAGCAGGAGTGATACAGTAGTGAAGCAAAGGCTACATTTTTAAACTGGCACAGTCAAAACCACCAAGCCTGATATATTTTTTCAATGATAAATTGCAGCTACTAATTCCAGTCTAAAGGAGGTATATGCTGGTGCACTAAGCATTATGTTAGCCATACTATTAGGGAAAGATATTTTTCTCCTCTGGTTGAATCTGAGCTGTTGTGTGACACTAATGCAAGATTCAGTGCAGCAGAATGGGCAATAGCTACTGCAACTGTGACGACAGCTGCTCCTTGCAATTCTGCATTGTGTGAGAAGGAGCCTGTTTTATTTTCAAACAAATAACTGTTGCATGTGAATGGAATAAAGAGCCTTGGGGAAAAATAAAAAGCTGATACCTCATAAGTTCTCTTTCCTTTTTAAAAATATGTTTCTTTTTGCCACAATGGATTGTTCCACCTCCCACTGCTCCAATCTTCTCTTTCAAGAGTAATTTAACCTACAGCTTGGACAGTGAAGAGATTGAAGTTTCTGCTTCCCAGGAGCATACTGCAACCGGCAGGTTAGCACTTAGTGGGTACCTACCTAGTAAGTAGGCAACAGTGCGATTTTCAGGAGATTTGTGCCAAACCAAGGCACTTCACATTTGAAATTATAAACACTAAGTCTTTCATGAGAATTAGGAACACGCCCCATGAATTTAAGTTGCTCCTGAAGTTGTTGGATCACGGCTTTTGGTTTGACAGCTTCAAGAAAGCCCAAAGCTCTTATTTCAGAATCTGCTTCTAACTCAACCTCTTCTATATGATAGCTGGAGCTGGCTAACAACTTGGCTCTGTGAGAGAGTATTCCTTGCTTATAGATGTGTCTTTTGTCTGTTTGCAGATTTCTGGAGAAAAAGGAAAAGGATGAATTTAACAGAGAGGAAATGTGATCTGACTTGCTTTTAGCAAGTGCAGTGACCAAGACATTTTTCGTTTTCCTATCTCTAAAAATAATTAAGTGACAAACACTGAGGTACCACTTCATAGGACCCAGAGCTCAGGTTATCGATGCTGAGATAGGGAAAAAAAATTTTCCTGTTTTTTGAAAAGTTTATAAACATTTGCATCTTGCATCATATGGACTAATTAGAAAATTATATATTCAGGTACTAGTCAGATAGACTGGCATTCCCTCATTTATGGAAAGGCAAGTGAATTCTGCTTTTAAGAAAACACAGTATTTTCCTAGTTTCATGTGGCAGCCACTCAACTCACTTCATTTTTTTGCAAAATACAAACTTCAGCATTTCATTTTTTATCTTTTATCATTAAACTCCTACAGCTTGAAAATGATTTTCCCCCTAGAAAATGCAAATCTATTCCTTTGTAGTGAAAACCATATTATACATGCAGCATGTAACTTTCAAAACTTTAGTTAGAAGCAGCAAAGCAAGCTGTCAGACATTTCAGTAATTGAATTTCCTTGAGAACTGCCTTGGTTTGTCAGCTCTGACTTTGCTGTCAAAAGAAAAGAAAATAGCCAGGGAATTAATCTAAGATAACACAGGGGGTATTTTGATAATACCAAGACACAAACACTAAGTGTTTTCTCTGGCAGCGTTTTGAGGTAGGGTTCCCCACCCTAATTCAGGCAGGTTCATTCTTGCCTTGAGCCATTATTATCTTGTGCAGAGTTCTGAGAATTAACTAATGACCTATCAAACTGCAGTACCAGGGATCCTTTCTTCCTGTATTAAGATGCACAATATCATTGCTTAAAAGGCCCAATATACCCTTTGTCAATTACTTCATAAGTGCAATTCATCTTTTACTGCTTCCGCACTTGGATTGCTTGTAAAATGTTTAGTGGTTAATTAGCCTGGAAGGAAGTCCAACTTATGAAAAACCAAGCAGTGGGAAAAAATAGCTATAAAATTAATGGCTTACTCTCTGGTCCTTATTTTATGGGAGA